>PNEQ01004092.1:155126-177159 GCA_003012365.1 Medauroidea extradentata
TTCGCCGGCAACTTAGGAAACAAAAATTTTTAGTTTACAGGTTGGCAACAAAAATACGTTATCTAACCTCCTGTTCAAATTTTTGGGGAAAGTATAACATTTGTACGCCCGTTCTGCGCGTGAATGAACAGAATCACAATTAATTGTAGAACAGGGGTACCTCTTGATCTTCCCCATTATAAAATTTAACTAAAATTATCCACAAACACAAAAACAATTTACGATTCGTAGCAATCACGAGCTGTCCGAGCAGTCACGAGTCTCATGGTAGACAACTTAACCGAAAAGTTATTGTAATTGAAAATGTGTATTACTATAAATAAATAAAAATATATTATATACACAATAAATGCTTGGCACGCTAGTATCATAAACCACCAAACATTGTTTTTATATTACAAATAATGTTTATTTTGTAATGTTGTCGGTGCATGATGCCCTTCAAATTAGTGGCCCTAGCCGCCCTATTCTGTGTCCACCCCCTGGTGCAGGGCCTACATGATTACGGAACTGCGATCTTAAAACTTTTGACAATTAAATTTTCATTGCCAAATCTGACATTTATTGATGTAAAGAGTAAAAATTAAAAAAATACACGGAACTGAATTCATATACGTGTTTTAAACTTTTAAATAATATGAGATTTTTTCCGCCATATGTATTTTATTAGCAGCTATAAGCAGTTGTTCCAAAGGTGAAGTTGGTTACATGGAAAACAGTACTTGCAGTATCTATTTTCTTTTTTACGCTTATGTTTTTGTCTATGTCTATGGTTCTCGGCACGTGTGGAATTTACTATTTTTCATGCCAATTAGTAATTAATATACATTTTTTGAAAAAAATTCAAATTAGAGGGGTGGATTCGAGGGACTATAAGGGATTCGGATTCGAGAAAAATGGGATTCGACCCATCCCTATTCTTTACTCATGGAATAACCATTTTTTGTTGTTATATTCGAGCATAAATGACTAAATTAGAAACTGTGGTCAGAAAAACCCACAAAAAGATAACATTTGTGTTAAAAGAAAAGTAATAACATTAATTTATTCAATAGTTCCACCTCATACCACTAGGTTATTTTTAGCATATTTCTGTTTGTTATTAGCAAAGAGCTGTCCAGTATTAGTCTCTATTGCATTTGCTTTTACGTCTTAAATGCGAGTACTGGAAGCAATCTGTAGTAACTGTAAACTTCTGGACTGTAATTTCAATCAGGAACTCGTAAATAAATCAAAATTAAACTTGAGGTTTTTTTACAACGTAATAATGATGGCCTACACCCTAATGAGACTACTTCTACTACAGTAATAATTTGCTAAACTCCGTCAAAATTCCACAATATTGCAAGTTTCTCCTTTGTTGTGGGAAAACGCACAAAACTATATACAAATTGTGAAAATGTCACTAATTGCATTGGTACTACCTTTAGTACTATGTACTTACACTGGTAATATGTGAGTACTGCTTCGAGTCCCTCACAGTTATTGAAATAGCTGTGCGTGAATTTGGTAGCTGCTAATTCCATAGAAATTGTACACCAAATAATAAAATATACAGTCTGTTGCCATACAGCAGAATCCTGTTATAACGTTTCTCAGGTGACCAAAAAAATGTATTCTTCATAAATGGGAAAACAATATAAGAGGATAATTTCCTATTATAAAACTATTTTAAGGACCAAATTAAAGTAACCTTATAACAAGAAAAACATTATAAGTGGGAACATTATAACAGGGTTTTACTGTAATATCTAAATTTTATTTTTATTTTCAAAAGTTGGTTGTATGTTTTGTTGACAGTGAAGTGATTGGAGACAGCTACACAACCTTCACACAAAGAATATACAAGTAATAGGGAGAGGAGAGGTTGCTACAGCCTATGTTAAGGAACCATCCTAGTGTTCGTGTGGAGTGATTTTGGGAAGCCAGCAGAAGCCGAAATCAGGATGGCCATAGCCAGGTATCAAACCCATACCTCTAGAATGCAAGTTCAGCATGTTACCATCGTACCACCTTGCACAGTCATAATACCTAAATGAAAGATATATTATTTTTGGGGAAAATTTAATTTAAGCTTACCTGTGATGACATTGATGTCAGGAACGTTGTCGGGAGAGAGATCCACAGTGCGAGCGTTACGTTCAAATGCCTCTCTAAGAATTCTCTTCTTTGTTGCAGAACCACATAACCTATATAAACCTGGAAAACATGTGAAAAAGTCCACAATTTTGATGTTGACGTCATGTTTATGTGCACAGCAACAAAATGCCATTTTTATTTTCTGCAAGGTAGGCCAATTGTTCAAATAGTTAAGGCTCCTTAGTTTATTTACAGAATAAACTTAATAGGCCTACATCAACTAGATTCAAAGTACTATTAAGGTTAAATGTTCTGCAGACATAAGGCTAATGTGCATTGTCTTATCAATAAGCATTTTATTGAAAAAGCAAGCCAAATACTATATAGTTATTTATTTTTTTGAGATACTGATTTTCTGGAATGATTGTTCTAACGTTTTTGACTAATAAACAAGTAGAATCTAGGTGAAAATGTTACCAATTTACTCAAACATTTTGCTACACAGAAGTGATAGGAATTGTAAAAACTGGCCAGTATTCTGTTGTAATTTTTGTTTACACTTAATAACCAACAATCAGTTGTATAACACGTACAGTTTGGTCAGTACTATAAAAGGGGAAGATGTGCTAAATATAAGAAAATGCCATTTTTTGTAAACATACTAGAACTTTCTCAAATTAATTTATTAATGTCTTCTTTCAAACTCGCTCCCTCCTCCCTTTTCTCCTCTCATAAATCAATTCAATATTTTTTTTTAATTTTATACATTTACAGTTGGCATTCAATCTGCGCCAGTTCTCCCTCATTGTTTTTCCCTTTTACATCAATACTAAAGAATTTCACCAGTACTCTGAAAGTACCGTAATTGCCAGCATATAATACGAGAATTTTGTGCTAATTTCATTGATCGCAAATCACCGTTCACATTATACGCCGTATTGTATTATTTAAGTACACAAACAGCGCAAAAAATGGACTGTGTGTTATTTTTGCGCTAAGTTGTTACAGCGAGTGCTGTGTGTTATCTGGTGACAGGTGGTTTCCTGGTTGATAGGAGTTAATATAAAAAGGTAGGAAGCAATAGTCCGGTCAAGTTAACTCAAAAAATAGGGGTAGTGTTACAATAATTCGGATAGAGCTGAAAATTTGTACGAATGTTCAAAACACCATTACAAATTAAATCTGAAAAGTCCTCATCGATCCCACACCTGCAAAAAAATTTTATTCAAGTTCAAAGTTCGCAAAAATTGGTTTTTTGCGTTTCTCAACTAAACTGTCAGTTTTTTTCCTTAAAAATTGGTCGGAAAAAATTTGAGAGTTGGAAAAAATTTGAGAGCATTCAGTTATCTAAAAAAATTATCATTATACTTTTTTCCTAAGAATTATTATTTTTGAGATACAGCGATTCAAAAAGTTGAAAAACTAGTTTTCTCCATAATATGCCCAAGTTTGCCACATATTCACATCACTGGACCCATAATACAAGAAAAAATATTGGTCTGTTTAATGTATACATATAAATTGTACAATTCTGAGAATATAAGCTCAAAAGAAACCCAATCCCTCATACATTTTATGTGCACACATAGCCTTGAACATCTGACTGTTATTCAATTGTTCGCGTGGCATCGGTCACATACCTGCTCCTTTCTCTAAGGCCTAAACAATATACTATTAGTCTTGAGTGTTCCTTCATAGTCACAACACATGGTTATTGCTAATATTTTATACTAAAGTTTGTGCTGTTTTTAATTTAAAAAAAAAAGTTACAATTTTGCTTTATTTGAAGTAAACATTTGACTGAAAGTGAAATTGTTAGTGTTGGTCGTGGCATGAAGACGTTGATTGATGCAAGTGTTGAAAGAGGTGATGAATTTTCGGAATACCTGGATGACCAGAAATATGTAACCATTCATATGCAGTGTCATAAAAAGTACACTCGGAAGAGTACAATTGCTGCAGTACTCCTCATGCTCTAATCACCTACGGAATTCGCTTCCTTCTTTCTCTCTATGGAGCTCCAAAAATAATTATCTGCACATAAGTTTCGATACTTATCTTCTGTAAAAAAAATTTGTAACAATAAACTAGTACAATTAGCTTGTCTTCTCCCAACCTCTGCTTCTGCTAATCAACATTTATTTTGGGTGTATTTTCAAATTCAAGTGAGGCTTGGTAATCAACTGGACCCAGAAGACTGGGGTTAGAAGTTAATTGACAAAAATAGGAACCAATCCAAACATAACTCCCACCTGCGCCGGAGAAACTCCTTAATACTATTTTTTACAGTTGCAAAAAGGGGTGTAATGCTAATTGCAGCTATAAAAAAGTTGGATTTTTTGTTCATCAGTGTGTACCAGTTGTCAAGGCCAGTCGTGCTCCAATGTTGAATTTCCATTAGTAGAGGATTCTTACGATATCAGCTAGAAGACATCTGATATATCACTATCAGAACAATTTACTTGTATCCAGTAGAAAGAAGAAACTATTACAATTGAAGTTCCATTAGATAATTATCAATCAGATTAATAGTTTTCTCCAATTAGTCATAATTCACACCACTTTCATTTCCAGTGTGTCGCCGTGTGCCTGTCTAGGAGTGCGTAATATTGATTATTAAGTGTCGTGGGTGGTGTATGGGCGCCACCTGGACATGAACCGACCCAGGTCGGTAGAGCATGAGTCGGGGCGTGTGACGTTCGTGGTGGTCCCTAGACGAGGCAGCGATGAAAGAAAAAGGGGGAATGGTGTTGGTGATAGCTGAAAATATTACTTACTCTGTTGACTCTGATATGTTAGCGGAGTAGGACATAGGATACTACTGAGAATGATGTAGGTGACTCTCGGGGCGTCAGGTTGGCTTAACTTTTACGCTGGCACACATTATTACACACACGGTTGCTGAGCAGGCTATGGTATTCTAACAGGGAGCTAAAGGGTGGAGTGATACGCTCCGGTGTGAGTGCGTGAGGAAAAGGCGCAAGTCTCTGCGTGCACGTGGCTCTCGTGTTTGCGCTAGGCGGCAGCGTTCACAGTTACTAGCACTGTTCTACTTCTACGTTGATTGCGGGAGAAGGCCCGTCCCTTAAATGTTACGTTAAAGCGTCTGGCCCACGTGGCAGGAATCGCAGACTAAAACACTTGCACAACTCAGATTATACTCCCCGCAGGAGCGTGAAACGATTAATTAAAAATTATCAGATTAAATTAAATAAATGACTTACAGCACTATCGATGTCAGTTGATTCAAGATTGTAGTTCAACCCCGCGGGAACGAGCTCGCAACACACACGTCCGCACTGTACTACGTCTGGAGGTTCACTGTCATGGCCGCCGGAAAAACGGGGGTTACACACTACTTAGCTACTAATGCTCAGCAACCACCCTCTTAAAATATAGCATGACATACATTACAATTCACTGAGAACAATTACTACGTTTATTATGTATGCATAGTTCTGTTTATGACTATTCTTATTTAATATTTAGACACTCAACTGGCTAGTTTGGCCAGGCCTTTGTGACGTCACTGCCGAGTGACCGCTCATAGATGTAGCGGTGTGGGCGATGGGGAGGGGGGAGGAGTGGTCGTTGGACATTACTCTGACGCACTGCGGGGTGGATTCCACTCGCCGGGTAACTTCGACTTATACGACAACTACACTGCCCTCGTGGCCGTCTATTGTACGTTGGCGCCATTGCGTGTGCCGGGGAGCGGGCCCCAGGTGCACGGCCTTGTCGTGTGTTGGCGATTGTGCTCCCACAGTAAGATGACAAATGGTACCATTTTTTAATTAATACAGTACTCAGGACCTCAACAGATCATGGAATAGGTCTACTGGGAAAACCACGTTAAAAAATGTGCCAAGTATACTAACACTCAAGTTGCTTAGAAATGTGTGCATGTTATGCGATGAACAAGTTTTTCAACTTTTTTTAATCACTATATCTCAAAATAGGTAATTCTTAAGAAAAAAGTGTAAGAACAATCTTTATAGATAATTTAATGTTCTACAGTTTTTGTCTGGCTTATTTCTATGAAGAAAAATGCAAAAAAGTCATTTTTGCGGACTTTGACGTTGAATAACATGTTTTGCAGATGTGGGATCAATGGGGACTTTTCACATAATGGTGTTCTGAACAATCATACAAATTTTCAGTTCTATGTGAATTATTGTAACCTTAAATGTGCATTTTGACCGGACTACAGTGCTGTTTTTAGACAGGCCCGCTGGTTTTCTTTTCTTCTAAGAGTGATGCTCTATCAGTGTAGTTCTAGTGTGATTGAGTGTAATACTATTTACAGGCTCTAGAAAACCTTCTCAGGGTGTCTAAAGTAATGGATAAAACTAAGAAGTTTTCTCATACTGCAGAGTTCAAACGAAAAGTAGTGAACTGCTAAAGAAATATCACATTCTGAAGTGGCCCGAAAGTATAGTGTAAATGAAAGCATTGTGCATCTGTGATGTAGAGACATTTAAAAACTGTCGCTTGCAGAATTTTCTCACAAATAATTTAGGGGACCAAAAGAAAGAAAATATCCAGAACTGGAAGAAAAATTGACATCATTTGTGCAACGACAGTGTGAGAAAGCTATGTCGGTGATGTCAGATATTATTCAAACAAGGCTCGTGAAATCGCTCGTGGAAGTGGTATTTCTTTAACCACATTTACAGCTTCCAGCAGCTGAATTTCATTATACAGTAAAACCCCTCTATTACGACCCTCTCTCTATTACAACCGCGTCTCGAGGAACCATAAAAAATTCTGATTGAAAAAATCGAAATTTGAAAAAAATTGGTTAAAAATACGATTGTTGCATTTTTTATTGGTGCACTGCGCTGCATTTTTCTTGCAGAGCACTGTACTGTAAGTAAAGCATGTCTAAAAATAGATGTTACCCCTTCTTAGCTATCACCGCTAGCCAATAAGCAGCGACTCCGCCTGCTCCCTTCCGACGACCCGGAATATTTGCAATGTTTATGTGCGCATAGTGATCTTTCGCTTGTTGGTGGATATATTACTTACACTGTTTCGTTGCTTGTCTTTTACGGATTTGGTTTGTGCGCTGTTTTTGGATTTATCGAGGTTTTTAGTACTGTTTTTCGACTTATTATACTTGCTTTCCTTGGATTCCAATTTGGTTATGTTTTTGGCATGATTTTATGAACAATTGTTGACGACCTGCACTGTTCTATTTTGATTTTGATTTGGTAACATTTTGGCTGTCTTTTAGTGAATAAAGTTGTTGACTCGTGTCATAGACTTTTCTTATACCGGTTTGCAATTTCAAGAAATTAGTGGAAAGCAAGCCAGTTTGCCGCTCATAAAGAAGTATGAGATCATCCAGCAAGTGGATGAAAACAAGATTCCAAAAACTGAACTTGCACGGCAGCATGGCATTCTGAAGCTACTCTGTTCACCATTTTAAAAATGAGAGAGACGGGATAATAAACAAACTACAGAGGGAAGGCCGCAGTGTTCAGCTGAAAAATCTGAGACACATGGCTCACACAGATTTAGAGGCGGCAGTGTTAGAATGGGAAGCGGCCAGATTAGGTCACAAAATCTGCCTGTAAGCGGGCCGATGATGCAAAGAAAAGCTGAGGAACTTGCATTGAGGTTAGGCGTAAACCTAAAATTTTTGAGTAGGTGGCTGGAACGTTTTAAAGTGCATCATGGAATATCCAGCCACAAGGTCGTCGGCGAAAGTGCGTCGGTTAATTCACAATCAGTGAGTGAATGGTTGCCTGTGCTTCAGAAATTCTCAAATGCTACAAGCCTCGCTACGTGTATAATGCAGACGAGCTGGGGATGTTTTATAACCTCGTGCCAGATTGCATCCTAGCAGTGAGACACGTGCAAGGGTGCAAAGAGGAGCAAGGAGTGCCTCACTGTCCTTTTGTGCTTACACATGGACGGCAGCAACAAAATGAAACCCCTCGTGATCGGAAAATTTAAAAAACCAAGAGGCTTCAAAGGAAATATTATCCCATGTGACTATGACTGGAACATAAGGCATGGATGACCTCTGCGGTATTCATGAGGTGGCTACTTGGTTTTGACACGAAAATGGGCACCGCCAACAGAAAAGTTGTCCTCTTCGTTGACAATTGCCCCACACATCCCAAGCTCGACAACCTCAGAAACGTCGAGCTGGTGTTTCTTCCGACAAACACCACCAGCTTGCTTCAGCCTCTGGGTCAGGGGATAATTCAACAGGTGAAGCTGAAGTTTCGGGAGATGCTTGTGAGAAACATGGTGCTCAAAATGGAAATAGGGAAGGAATTGAAGAAGTGGGACATTTTTAAGGCGATAGAGGGGATTGTTGCCTGATGGAGAGCAGTGAAAGAAACTACCATCGCCAACTGTTTTCATCACGCCCACTTCATCGCGCCAGCCGACGAAGAGGCTGCCGTCCACGTACCTCTGGCTGCCGTCAGCTCCGAAGACCCGGACGACCCAACACCATATGACGACAAGCAGCAGCCAGAACCATCGAAAACGCCTCACCCTACTCTTATGGCAGTCACTCGGCCGTGCAACGAGGAAACATGGCAGCAGTTGGCCCCAGACTGCACGTTTGAGGAGTTTGTGAGAGCAGACGACGACGTTGCAGTGTGGGGAACCCTTGACCACGCTGATGAGGTCCAGGGGCAGCAGGAGTCGAATGGCGAAGAAGATGGGGAGAGAGAGACAGAAGAGCCTGAACTAGCTGTGACAACAAAAGATGTACTCAAGGCCCCGGGGACATCTACGCCGCAGTGCTACAGCAGCACAACGCGAGTGAAGCAACGTGGTCGCACTTTGCCCATTTACGAGAGTTTGTCGAACAAAGTCTTGTTCAAAAGAAAAAACAGACCATGATAAAATACTTCTTCAAGAAGTAGTGAGTTTATTACTGTTTCAAAGTTTCGCTGATATTGTAGTGATTTCAGATGATATTTTAATTGATATGTTGCATTTTACTCGTGTAAATGCCTCGTCCTAATTTTGAGAAATACTGGGGAGAAACAAGTTAAGGCGGTCGCCTACTGGCACGTGTGTTTGTGTGAGTGTGGTGCGATGCTAAGGGCGATGTTGTCCGTGTCATTACTGCCGCATCGCCTCAACATCTAGGCGTGAATACAATCTTATCGTAAAAAAGTTTCATATATGGGACTTTAAGCAGGGACTTCATTGTTTTATTCAAGAAATAGCTATGTCAATGTTTAATGCACTACCCATTCTGAGTTTTACATGCATCCCGTTTGTGTATTTTCCGCTATAGCAGCTTGAATAAGTCATTTTATGCTATCCTGATGTCCCATAACAAAGGTGTTTTTAATATGCATGTTGTCTTAAAAGTGATATTACTTGGTCGTTTGAAGCGTGTTTCCTTTTTGTAGATAAACCGTGTGCACACAAGTTTACGAATTTCATATAAAAAAGTTCTTGTGACATGCTGCAACGCTGTTTAGGCACAGGCAAGTGGCCGCTAAGTTATTCTTACATAGTGGTCACATGAAGCCACGGGCTACAAAATAAAGACAGGGTGATGTGATGAGGAAACAATGTGCCCAAACCCGTATTCGAACCGGGAACCCCTCGCACCGTAGACCGGCACCGTAATGACTACGCTACAGAGGCCGGCTGCCGGGTGAAGCTGTGTGTGGTTAAATGTAAGTGTATCTAAATATAAGTGTATAAGAGTATTTAAATGTCATGCCAACAATACTAAATGTGTGTAGTAATACTAGGCGAGCGACGAACAACACAAAGCAAGCAAAATACTTCAGCTACTTGCTGTTGAGCAGACAAGTCTGGTATTGATTACTTGCAAGATGGGACACGCATCTTGCTCACGCAGACTGGGAGGGAGAGCCAGCTGGCCACCCTCTCCTCGTCTATTTGCCTCCGTCTTCCTCTCACCTTCTTACCTTTCCGGCCGGCCGGTATCACAGCTGACATGTATTGCGCAGAGGTACCCAAGATTTTCAGTCGTTAATTCGCCATCTGTCATTCAAACGTAACAAAATTTTAAAGACGCTATCATTTAAATAATTAGCCGCATGTGTTTTCAACACATCAATGAAGATTCCAATGCTCATGTACCGGTACCGTACTTTTTTTTTTCGGGGGAGGGGGGTTGGTATACCGTTCTTAGTTTTCAGGTTTTCTTTCCTATGTGATGTCTGTCCATTAAAAAGTATTTTTATTTTATTTAAAAGTTTTTCTTTTATGCGCTAGAGACAACTGAACATTGTTTAAGGCATTTAAAGGCAATTTTTAATGTTAAGGGATTAGTCAAAATTTCTCAAAATACCTATTACGACCCTCCATCTATTACGACCCAATCCTCGGAAACCGTGAGGGGTCGTAATAGTGAGAGTCTTAATCAGAGCTTTCATTTTAATATTTTAATTTGCATTTGTTATGTTGTTGTTGAACTTGTGTTTTAAATTGAGATTTGCATATTAACATGTCTCATTTATTTGACATGTAAATACTGTGCATTATACATTGTTCACCTACGCTTGATAAACAGATATATCTCTAAATTAAAACATTTAGGCCAGTCATAAAACAAATCTTAATGATTCTTTTCAAATAATGTCTCACATCAGGCCATGTAACCGTGTGTGCAAGTCAGTTCAGGCAGCAGGTGGCTAGAGGTCACGTGCACAACTGGCAACAACGTTTGCATGAGTGCGGCCCAATCGATAGCTATCTGGCAATAACAGGGTACCATGAACTTGACTGCATTCCAACTGCACCCTTCTCTCTTCGCTCAACTTTCCTCTCTTTTCTTTGCCATTCCTTACTTTCACAATGCCTCGTGTCTGCTCAAACGCCTAGTCCGCACGGCACAGTCATCAAACCACCTCTTTGTTTACAATTCACCAATGGTAAACTATTAACTGTTAGCTCGCAGTATTCATGAAATTAAATGCTAGCATCAATTCATCTCGTTAATCATGGTTACTGCTAGACAACTACCTTACCTATAATGTCAAGTCCTCTTCTCTCTACCTCGTCTACACATCTCCTGACTATGAAAGGTATTGGTGCAGTCGCCTGAGTGGCAAGCGTTACAGAAGTGGCCACACCCCCAGGAACACCACCAGTTATACTCTCCCTGTTCACCACTGTCTCTAGCTCTGCTCCAAACAGGGCTCCTGAGGGTATGGACTTGCTGCTTGGCCTGCCCAGCAGGTTCAGCACAGATGGTCCGCGCCGCCGGAATGTCTCATGAGGGTTGGTGTATCGCAGACGGAGATACAATGTCCCACGAGGCTCAATTTTCACAGCCAGTTGATGTATTGGTGATTCACGGAGTAACGATGCTAAGTGAACGGAGCCCTGATAAACAAACACATTTTCAACAACATCACTCAAAATTTTAACGGAGAAGAAACTATAACTTCAAACTGCTGTATATACACAAAATTCATGTCTTTTTAATATCCAGAGTATTCAGTAAACTGGTTGTGTTTATCTGATACTAATTAAAATAAATAATTACCATAATTATTATAGAGTCTATTTTATGTTATTTACGTACAAGAGCTATCAAAAGAATTCGGAATAGATAATAGCACAACACTTGTAAACACCTGTGTCTGAAGAGACAGTAAGGACCTTTCTTAATGCATGGTTTGTTGGCTCTCTTTGAAGCTGTGAAGGTCACAACCAGTGGCATCCTGAATGTGAAACATCTACATATGAACTTTGCATTAATAGTACTGTATAGCAAATTCTTAATAAAACTCCAACATTGACTAGTGATAGACAATGCACGGCTTAAACCAGTTGGTCTATAAGCATGAAATGTTACACAGGCGTTCCTTATGTAACGTAAATGAGCATTAAGAGAGAATTTTTGACAATTCATCCCCTAAGAGGGTTAAATTGGGGATGAAAGTTTGTATGTACAGATAATGCACAGCTTAAACCGGTGGGTCTAGAAGCCTAGAATTTTGCACAAGACTTCCTTATGTAACATAGGTAAGCACTAAGGAAACATTTTTTAAATTTCACTTTTGAAGGGGGTTAAATAGTGGATGACAATTTTATAAAAATTAGTCATCTTTGAAGTCAGTAATACGGAAATTGGTGTTTAGACTTCTGCTTATAAATAATGGTCAATTGTATCAGCATTTTTTGGAAATTCATCCCCTGAGGGGATAAAGAAGGCATAAAAGTTTGTTTGTCCCAAGGTCAGACCTTTGACAAATTCTTCCAGCTCTAGATTTTGAACATGATCCTATTTATGTCACCTTTTTCTCAAGTCAGTCACATTTAAGATGTGAAGGTTTTGCATGAATCAAGGACGGATTGGCTCCCAAGTCTGGACACAAAATGTGGTACAGTATTATATTATGAAGTCGTAAAGGACCTATATATAGGTTATTCTTTTAAGAGTGTCGTCATAGGCATGCGCAAGGGAGGTGCCACAGGTGCCTTGGCACCACCATTAGGATTTAACTTTATTTTTTTACAACATAAATAATACAGAATATCAATTGAACCAACTATATACACGGAGTCGGAAACAAGCCAACTGCAATTACTTGTGTTGTATACGCAGGCCGTGGCTACGTAACTTTTGAAATGTAAATATTTCTCCTCAAATTACATAGAATGCGCGCTCGTCACTCGGCACACGGAACAATAGCCGCCACCTGCCAGGTAGCACTACTGTGTAGTGTTTATTCGGTTGTAATCAGTTTACTTACTGTTCTAATGAGTACACGAGTACAACCTGTGTTTGTTGCGTACACAACTAATTAGCATTGTTTATGGTTCGTTTATTACTGTATGCTGTATATCCGTATAATGAATAAATGGGTGATACAAATTAAAAAGCCAGATCCCGAAAAGGATTCCAGTTCCAGATCGGAGGGTACGGATGTTCAACATGAAAACGTGAGTTATTTTTCCTATATTTATGCAGTGGTACTTGATATTAATTTTTTAAGTGCATTGGCGTAAAACGGTGTGAATGAGTATTTAATGTACGCTGTTCACGGTAAAATGAAGACTTTTAAAACCACTACCATGAGAACAACAATCAATAAATATATTTTCTGGTAGTATTGGACGTAAAATTTTTATGAGCTGAGAATATTCACTACGTTCAATATAAAAATCTAAATATTTACCATAAATAAGTGACGGAAGAATTCAAATTGGCCGAGAGAAAAAAGTAACTGGGTGCTCTAAAGTGTTTGTTCACTTTACCGTGAACAGCTTTAGCACTATTGTTGAACTTAGCTCGTAGTTCATTAAAAATGGTACTGGACGACATAATAATGATACCTGAATTCTAAAGTTTATTTTTAACCCCACAATTAATCATTATATTTTGTTACATTGTATTAGTTTTATTTTATTTCACCAATTTTACAACTGTAAAAATAAAAATAATATCTTTCATGTTTGTTCTGAAAAAATAATACAAGCAAATGGTTTATAGTGTTTTGAGAAATTAATAACACTGAGTCCATGACTGCTAGGAAGGGTAGGCCTAATTTATTTCCGTGATAGGAATTAATTTTAAAGTGTGTAACGTTTCCCATTTTGATGTACATGGTGATGGTTCGAACCAGTTCCTTCCAAAGAGAACGCTTACCGGTGCGACTCACGAGTGATTTTTTAGGGGATTTTAAAGAGGACCCAAAGCCAGAAGAGCTTATTAATTTTAGTTGTTTACTTATTTTCATTTTAAAGGTGTAATGATGTAGCAGATTTTCTTGTATTAAATTTTTCACTGAAGTGTGAAGAGGTGTTTTACGGCTCTGTAACAACGAGGTCTTAAGAGAGAATGAGGGGTGACATGACGTGGAAATGGAGTGACGCCTGGAATAAAGGGCGGGGGAAATGGGAGTACCCCGAGGAACCCGCTAACCAACGGCATCGTGCAAGCACGATTCTCACATGTTGACCCCAATGGGAACCGAACCCGGATCGCCTTGGTGAGAGGCGAGCGCTATGAGTGTTCGGCCACCGCAGCCCCATTTGCACTGGAATATTAACATACATACAATTTAAAGATGTTCCTTTGAATAATGCCTTCGATGTCTGCCATTTTTTTCTCTATGATTTTTGTTATTGTGGGAGTATTTTGGTTTTACTGTGTTATTTTGTGTTTTATTATTTGTTGTATATATAATTTAGTGTCTACAGTGCATTCCTATATGGTAAATTAAGGGGCCCGTTTTACCGTAAATAGTTTAGTAGTTTTTAAGGGGATTATAGTGTTCAAAGCCATAATTTGTCATAAAAAAATCTTAAAAATTTTTGCATCTGTGTATTTAATGTTTTGGTTCGGAAACACCTTAAATAGCACCATTTTGCGCTTACAAATCCAACATTTTCCGGCGGAGGGCCCCCGGACCCCCCACTTTAAGCTCGGGGTCCGTGAATCCTCCGTGTTCGGTATGAACTGTTAATCTGGCACCACCATTACTGAAGTTCTGTGCACGTCTATGAGTGTAGTCTAAATGTCCATTACAGGGTTACATAAATAGTTTGTTAAAATATCTTCTTTAGTCGTTGTTTGTTTACATGGAACTGATTCCTTGCAGTGACCAATGGGTAAAAAAGTTTGCATGGGCAGTGCAGGTTACCCAAAATCTCTTTTAACACCTGAGAAAAGTTTGATGGTTCCTAAGATGTTGCCAATGGGAAATCCCATCGGGAACACTGTTATTTCAAAATAAATTGCCCTGTTTAATGGTGTAAATATTAGCAGCCATTATAGTTTTTTTAAATTATGGTATTAGACAGTTCATTGTTTATAATGTCCGTTATTAGTTTGAGAACAAGCAAGGTGGGACAGCAGTAACACGTTTGACTCACATTTGCGAGCACCCGGTTCGATCCCTGGCTCTGGCCATCCTGATTTTGGTTTTCCATGGTTTCCCGAAATCGCTCCAGGCGAATGCTGGAATAGGTCTTTAACATAGGCTGTGACCGACTTTTCTCCCAGTTCCTGTCATTGTACAAAATGTATGTCGCCGTCTTTAATGATCTCGCTGTCGACGAGCCGTAAAGCCTAACCTTACCCTTATTAGTTTGAGTGACAAAAAAAATTCTAGATTTACTGAAAGGTGGCATGTCTATTGCAGAAGTAGGCACTGGTGCCGTATTAAAAAGGGAAACTGATAACATCTTTAATTTTGGTCAAAATATTTTATGCTTATGTGAATAGTTTTGAGTAATTTGTATACATGCTTCACAAACAAGAAGTGTTTACAGACAATTGCAAATGTGTAAAATATATTTCATCAGTGCACATTATTCCTTAACGTTACTGTAAATGGTGCATACTTTTGTGTAATAAAATTTAAACCAATTTTAACATACAAAATTCAGGAGTTAAAAATGTTAACACTTCTTAGCCAGTCATTTGTCTTGGGTTTTCTCTGAATTTCAAATTTTTCCCTGTCCATCCGTTCTGATGTTTCTCCGTTTCCACCTCATTCAGCCTTAGCTGCCTTCAAGACTCTACATTGAAGGGTCGCCTAAACCTCTCTATCTCAACAACTCGTAATTAATAATAATTTTCTTACAAGTTTATGACAGTTTGTGTTTACAATATTTGTAGCATTACTTGTCTCTTAATAAATTCACCATATTTTCATTGCTAAAAAATACTAACACTTTTATAGGTGCTTGTTCCACTGCTATTTTATATGTATAGCTGACAAATATAAAGTAATTTGTATGGATACTGGAATATGATGCTATGGGCTTGTTATCTGACAATAGCCTACAGGGCTTACGGTAGTCCAATACACATAGAAATAATGTGTTATCAAATGTCATTCTGTCAATGAATGCCTGTGAAAACACTCTCTCTCCGCTGAGCACACGTCTGTGGTAGTGAAGGGCGAAGAGAGACAGCATGGTGTATTACACCATGCTGTGTTGCGACATCAGTGTTGGCCGACCACCTGGCCCTCCGCATGTTGTTGCTACATTACCACTGAACCACACTGCCACTGTCGCTTTATCACACATGTGCCGCACTGCACATATTACTTACAATTTTTATGAAATTTTAATGTCGTGGGGTACATTCTGAATGTATTAAAGCTGTGTATGTGCACAAATATAGTAGTTTTTGAGAGTGGGAAAAAAATTGTTATTGTGATAAATACAGTTTATTAAGGTGTCTTGAACATAGGTGGTTTTCACACATATGCAGATTTCCTTGAATGAAAAACTGTGGATAAAGGCCAACTGTAACTACTTTTAAATGATTTAATTATTTTCATTTTGTAAAAACAGTGTTTAAATTGCTTTCATAATTTGTAACTATGTACCTGAGAATTTAAATTATTACTTTTGTAATTCACATTTATTTATTTGTTAATAAAACACCAGAACTGAAAGTCTAATCTCATTTCATTAACTTGCCCAATGACATTAGTTAAATTCTTATGTTTCTATAATTAATGAGTTGATGCTGAACTTAACATCTAACATAGTGCTGCCCTACACGACATTGAAACAATACCTGTGCCTTCTTAGTTTTGTAGATCACCGGTTTGGTTTTGTTTTGTTTTAATGCTTAAGCATTTCAATTAGTCTAGTGGGCAATTTTGTTTTCAGCTCAACTTACTCTCCCTTCTCCCTGCTATTCGGATTTTTCCTCGCGATACTATGACATGTTAGATTCATAGTTTATAAGTTAACAGGACTGATAGTATTAGATTTAAATAATTAGTGCTCGGTGATGGAGGTGCATACTGTTGTGCAGCCGTAAAAATACTTGTTTGAAAATTTACTAAGAATTTCCAAGTAGTGTGGGCTTTAAGGTGGAGCAATTTATTTCTGTATTAGATTTATTTATGTATTTACTCTGATGGTACACTTATTACTTAATTAACGAAAATATGTAAAGGTGGGAAAAGGCTGCTAGGCTACTAATTACTATAAAATGTAGATAGGAGTGTACAAGTACTTACAGAGCTGTACTGCACGTAGAGGAATATATAACACACTTAAGGACAACACACATTTTGGGCGGATGTGCGGTCGCGACGTTTCGCTGGCTAAGCCAGCTTCATCGGGCTGTGAGCGATAGTACACTGCAGTATGGCTGACTTTATGAAAGTTGTAACCAGTACACCTAGCAGCCAGAGGGCGAACTAGAGTGGCGGCAAGTTTGAAAGTGAAAAGAAGATTATCTGCCAGTTTCCCATCATCTCAGTTCTGCATTATTATTGCTATTAGAGGGGGGTAGTGCCCTCACCACTCTGGTGTTGAAACAGGAGTCGAAGGTGAGTTTGTGGGAAGCTGCTTGCAGATTAAGGGGACAGCCATGGGCACCTGCATGGCACCCTCCTATGCCAACCTTTACATGGGTAAGTTGGAACACAGCTTTCTCAGCCATCAACAAATACAGCCACATTTCTAGGGCAGATTCATAGATGATATATTCATGATCTGGAACTCCACAGAAGAACATCTCATTACTTTCCTGGATAATCTAAACTGTCACAGTACCCTGAAATTCACTTGGAACTACTCCAAATCACTGGCAACATTTCTAGACGTAGAGCTCACCCTACAAAATGGCAAGATTGAAACCACTGTTCACACCAATCCAACCAACCATCTTCAGTACCTCCATTTTGACAGTTACCATCCTTTATACTGCAAAAAATCTCTTCCTTACAGCCAAGCAATCAGAGCCAAACGCACATGTTCAACTGAAAATGATCTTAACAGACAATGTAACCAGATAGCCAAAGCATTTATTGATATAGGATACCCCAAACCCCTAGTGGACAAGCAGATCCAGCGAGCCATCTCGAACAGGAAATCCCAAACAAGAGACAACCAGGACATCCCTCTGATTGTGAAGGCCTCAACAAGCTCAAGACCGTCCTCAACTGTGGCCACAAAATCCTCGCCTCCTTACCCTTGACTCATAACCTGTTCTCCAAACCTCCAAGACTGGTGTTCAGACGGCCCCCTAACCTCCGCAATCAACTGGTGCGCCCTAAACTACCATCCAGCCCTGAGCCTAACACATTCAGCACACCCAAAGGCTCTCACCCCTGCAATAGCCCCAGATGCAGCACATGTGCAATACATCAACCTTCCACATCCTTCCATAGCAGGCTTACTAACCATACATACCCAATCCAAGGCAACTACAACTGTGCAACCCAAAACGTGATATACCAACTGCAGTGCACTCAGTGTGATGCAGAGTACATTGGCCTCACCACAAACACACTAAGGCAGAGGCTGAATGGTCACAGAGCCGATACTGTTATGAACCATGTAACCCTGGTTCTAACACAGCGATCAGTAACCAGGCCACCTGACCAGGAATTCCAAAATATTAAACGTAAGTTGCTACAAGCTGTACGGCAGAACTCCCCACTCCAACAGCGGTACGAGTTGCCACACAGGGCGCGATAAAGGGGCGTGTCACGCTACCTATGAGGTCTGTCTGCCCCATATCGTCGCCAGGACCACTTCACTACCAAGATGCACCACGACGTCCATATCTACGACGTGCCGGACACCGTGGACGTTTCCTTACATCAGCCTCGGCATTATTAACAAGGTGGGACTGTCATCGTCGTAACTTAATTAAGTGGCTCTTAAGTAATCATAAATGTCTCTAACTATTCTTGCCTCCCTCCGTAAATAACACCATAAATGTAATGATATACCGTACCTGATATTTAGACTGTGAGTCTCACTTATATTAAAAGAATCCCTCATTTAAACAAATCATAATAAACTGTATGTTTTACATAAATAACTCCACCATAACTAAGTAAAGTAAAAAGGAGTATCATTTATAAAAACGTAACAATACCAAACAAGCCATAGCCGGTTCCAGTTCAAACATTCAGGACAAACCAGTGGCTGCCCATGCAGCTTCCCACAAACTCACCTTCGTTTCCTGTTTCAACACCATAGTGGTGAGGGCAGTACCCCTCTCTAATAGCATTAATAATGCAGAACTGAGACGCTGGGAACTGGCCCACCAATATATCACCAAATCCTGACAACCTCCAGGCCTAAACATCAGATAATCTACATTTCACTTTCAAACTTCCCGCCACTCTAGTTTACCTTCCGGCCGCTAGGTGTACTGGTTACAACCTTCATAAAGTCAGCCATACTGCAGTGTACTATCGCTCGCAGCCCGATGAAGCTGGCTTAGCCAGCGAAACGTTGCGACCGCGCATCCGCGCAAAATGTGTGTTGTCCTTAAGTGTGTTATTTGTTCCTCTACGTGCAGTACAGCTCTGTAAGTACTTGCTTGTACACTCACATCTACTTTTTAAATTATTACTTAATTACTTGCTGGTTGGAGATTTGTATGATTCACACTCTGTGTTATTTTTCCTACATCTTTAGCTTGGTACTTCTTGAGAGTTTAAATTTATAGTTAGTGGTACGTCCTGACGTATTTATTGTGGATTCGCCGAGCAATGTTTGGCCGTGACTTAGCACCATTAGTTTAGGCCTCAGTTCTTCAGTTTAGTTTTTCAGTCAATTATAGTTTTTTTTCAGGAGAAGGTAGTATTCTTGCAAAAATATACTTTCATTAAAAATGTGGACTGTCCACAATCTTCAACTACCTGAAGCATTTGTCTTTATGTTAGCATGGAAAATCACGATATTACTGTAATTGTATGTTGAATGTAATGTATGATGTATGTGTGGTAGTATGCTTGTACGTTTATTGTATACACGTAGGCCTATGTGTGTAGGCTGTACTTCATTGTTTTATTTTCAAACTACAATATTTAATTGATAAACTATAAATCAATTGGTTAAGGTACACTGGTTTTTAAGTTCTTAAAATTACAGACTCTCACGTAAAACATAAATTTCTTAAGATAAGTCCCAATAATACCTTATAACAGAGCTTGTGCCTATATTGTGGATCCCAGGAGTATATGAGCAGATCCAGTTCTCGGTTATCCACCAGATCAAGCTCAAATGTTTCATCCCAATCGAAAACAAGATCCCCTGTGCGCACCACTGTTCTCGCTTTGTGGACTCGGTCACACTCCAACACACAGTACAAGTCACGCAAGCCCGTACTGCTGCCCGATCCTACACACAAACATATATAGAACATAACACGTTTAACTACACACTTTAAGAGCATGTGAAAGTGCACATTTCAAAACATCATGAACTACAAAATGTGTTCATACAAGTTTGATTCTAACTTGCCAATGATTAACATTATTTCTAATTATAATGATCATAAAATAAAAATAAGCCAATTTTGTGGGCTGTGAGATGTTAAAGCACAGAACTTCATACATGCATCAAGGGTGTCGTTTACCATGCGCTTCTAATGAGCTGTAATATACAGGGAAATAGGTTTTTTTTATTAAACAATTCAATGTGCGCCCATTGTGCCAATTTAGGAAAGAAAACATGCTTTCGACAAGGACGGAATGTCATTGTTAAGACACCACGCTTATTAAGAACACTGTTTCGAAGCCTTCCAACATATCTAAAAATTGCCATTTCAGACTGCCATACTTCACAATGTACTAAGTAGATATATGTGAAACTTAGATAGAAACATGCACTGAACTTTGCTACAGACTTTCCACCACTAAAATTGTTTGGTCACCGCTTAAAGTCCCGCAGTAAAAATGGATCAGCTCGAATATTGCATGCTATTTCAGTGCTTGGCTCATTGTGATGCTGCATTTGATACACCTTTCAAGGTTGCACATATAGCTGCGTTGCTTCTGAGCCTCTACCATGCAGGTAGGCGGTCCCCTTAATGATTACTCTCAGTTTTAGGATTAGCCAGTACATTTTTTTCATATTGACCTTTTGACTTTACAAATGAAGCTGTAATTAGTTAAAAATGTTGATTTCATAAATGTTCAATTAACAATCCCTGTATATTTGGAGTAATAGAAAGTTCAAAAGTTTTAGCCATTTATTTGGCTTCATTACGCATATTCAAATTAAAAAAAAAAAAATCAATGACCATAAATGAAAAATTGCCAACCTTATTGCATAACTTGCCTGTACTATAGAGAAAATTATTAACTGATTACTGTATTTGAATATTCTCTCAATTGCCATGCAAATTTTTTCTCTGAAATTCTATGAGTTATTACGATGAACCCTGATGTATGCTGTCAATACTCAACAGTGTAGACAGTGACTACTCATTTAATGTTGTTTCTCAACATTACACACAAGTTCATGCACAAAAGTTATTTCAGGCATTCACAGAAGATACTGTAACACTACACATGTGTTTTGCATTGACAGCCATAATCACTATGTCACTGTCCTTCACTCATCTTGGAGTGAAGAAATAAACATTGGCTGAGGATTATGCTGGAGTGAAAAATGTGTATTCTGAAAGGGTTGGCCACATTGAAGTACTCCACTCACACCAGATTGTTTGGTAAATATTATGACATGAGTAGGGCTTCATTCAAAACTTTGAATTAAATTTTGTATTTTAATTTCATTGTCTAAAAGGCCTATTATAAAATAATTTTAATTGCTATTTCTTAGCAGTCACTGTATTTTATTTCTGTAATATATTTTCTTTAGTTTGTGTTTGTTTTAATTTCGTTATCTAGAATTAGTAAATCAAGGAATGTACAGTATAGCAAAAGAATTATATTAGTTGGGTTAGTTTATAATGCAAACCTTCCAAATTATAAGTACACAACTTACAGTAATTTTTCAGTATGCAGGTAGAAAGCCAGGTACACGAGCCCAGATCTGGCCAATCTCAGATTTGATCAGCTCTGGGTTTTTTACGTTGTGCCATATATATATATATGTATATGTATATATATATATATATATATATATATATATATATATATATATATATATATATATATATATATATATATATATATATATATATATATATATATATATATATATATATATATATATATATATATATATATATATATATATATAT
>PNEQ01004094.1:5796-30647 GCA_003012365.1 Medauroidea extradentata
TAGAAACCTGGAGACCATTACCACTGATAAATTCTATTACAATATAAATTACAAAACCAGGAACACGTAATAAAATAACACGTCTCGAGGCGTCTACGGCCAAAGATACTTAAGTATACATAGACAAACAAACGTCAATATTCCTAAACATAAACAAATCAGGCGGATATATACAAATAATCAATTGCTATGTTACAGGTTATGGGATAAGGAAATATAATGCCTACCTATTCAAGCTTCATTCACACGCCTGCCCTGCTTATCATAGTCACTATATTATAATTTGATTTTTGAAAGAACTGTACAATGGGAGTGCATGACTGGATTTATTTACTTGGACATACTCCATTGTGAAATAAATGACTGTCAAATGAAAACTAAAAATAAGACAAGAAAACATAAATAAATCGAGTATGCTTTAGTCATCAGGATACATACAGAACATGAAATTCCAAAACTGGAATCTGGTCAGATAAAACAAGGAACAAACAGAAAATAAAAGAAATAACAAAAATATAAAAAAAGAAACCTAAATTAACATGCGACACAACGATGAGATGAAACAAAAACACAAACAGAAATACAGCAAATGACACAACAATGAGACAAAACAAAACACAAAGATGTTGGACACAAACAGAAAAAACAACAAACGACACAAAAAATGAGACGAAACAAAACACAGTAGTTTTAGAAACAGTCAGTATTAACAATGTTTTGGGAACTGGAATCTGTTCCCGTCATCAGGTTGTTTTATCTGACCAGATTCCAGTTTTGGAATTTCATGTTTTGTATGTATCCTGATGACTAAAGCTTACTTTGCTTATTTATGTTTTCTTGTCTTATTTTTAGTTTTCTTTTGACAGTCATTTATTTCGCAATGGAGTATGTCCAAGCAAATAAATCCAGTTATATTATAATTGTTTCTCAGTTTCTGTCACATTGTCTCCACGAGGGCCAAATTCCGCTACATGTAGAGCAATTTTGCTGTGTGTCATGAATACATGTCAGGCGCAGTACGTGTCCCCTCTCTGTGATCTGTCTACCTACTTCTAGTGCCACGCTTCTCTCCTTCATAGGAGGACTAGTTGTAATGGTCGAGTAATAAGGACTGTTTGCCAGACACATACAAATATTATTGTATCTTTGAACAAAGAATCATGATAAGTAAATAAAATCAGGAACAGTATAAAGTATATTCTTTATATTACATGTTTGCTTAATTTAGAACAGATATTTCCAGTTTTGTCTCAAAAAATTTTAAAGGTTCTGTATTGCACTGTAGGTAACTTATGAAACAAATTCTTTCTTCTAAAGTATCACAGCTGTACACTGTAGGCCTACCACTTTGGCAGAGCAGCATGTCTCAAATCTTTACAAACATCCCTCCCTCATTGTCTCTGTCAGTGAGTAAAAAAAACCCCAGAGACGTGAAACGATCCCTTGGAAAAGTAACAAATAATAGTTTCAAATTATTGTTAATCTTTAAAATGTGTTGGAGCACAACTAAGGAAACAAAATAGGTACTGTAGCGTAAATTAGCAAACTTGAAATAGAAAAGGTAATGGCAAGAAAACATATGTGACAGTTAAGATAAGTCCAGATATTAAATTAGGCTACATTTAAATTTAATTTTTGGATTGTTACGTCATTTCGTGGACTTGGTGTGATCTTTTGCGTCTGTGGTTTCCTACCTTTTTTAACTTTTGTACTTCTACAATTAATGTGTAAATGACAAGTTAAATAAAATAATTTATATTTTTTGTACTGTTTGAAAAGTATTGAAGTATTTGTTGCCATATAAAACGAAGCATTGAAATTGGTCCATTCGTTTAGGAGCTCTGAAGCCTTAGGCAGACATAGGCATCAAACTTATTACAACGCGTCTCATGTTTTTCTTTTGACTTTCCTATTTCATAGTTCAATATTTGGTAATAGTGCTCAGTAGGACTCCTTTTCACACAGAAGCTTTGTTAAAATTTAAAGCTTCAGCTAAATCACAGGGAAATAAAATACAAAAGTACACTATAGTAAATATTTTATTATATATGTCAGCTGTATTATGTCATCAATTTCCAGAAGAGCTCATAACTTTCAAGAGAAAGTGGTAAATACAGCTGTTTTAGGTACAGAAACCTAGGAGGAGGGATCGAGCTAGACTGCCTCGTGCATCAATAATCATGTCGCCTTTGTGTGCGGGCGTGAAAACGATGTGCAGTGTTTTGATCGTTGCCTTTTTTCTATGTGACTTTACGTGGTGACCCTACTTTTTCATTTACGGGAAGTGTGTTGTAAAGTCCAGCTCGTGCATCTCTATTTTTGTTTTATGATTCCAGTTTGTATTTTACATGTGATTGCAATTTGGAAAAAAAAAACAGTTTTAGCCATTTTAAGGTGTCCCGAAACCATGTCTGTAAGCATGATACGTAGAAAAAGAATGGAGCGTAGCTTTAAATGTGTTTTCTTTATATTAAACACATGTTTCGTAGAATATCTTTTTAAAAAAAAACTTTATCCTAACTCACTGCAGTACTGTTCATGTGCCAGCTATGTAGGCCTCGTAAGTAGCTGGGCAGATTTTCACCAAATACATCTTAAGAACCGTTCCAATGAAACTAGCGTACAATTAAAAAAAAATTTTAATCCACTCATCCGTTTGGGAGTTATGAAGCCACAAACAGAAACACAGACAAAACATAGCTGTGAAACCTCTGTTTTTTTGTCAGGGGTTAAAAAATGTGAATGACTATGATATTTTTTACCTGAAAAGATATTCTATTCTGAGTACAGAGAGAGCATCCTATCCAGCCTTTTTTTGTCTAAATAATGTTTGCTTTGTTCTGGTAAATGTAGAGTAACTTAAAATGGTAGGAAACCAAAATTCACAGTAACATTTTTGACTGAACAATTTTTCTTTTTCTTATTTCGGCAGAAATTAATCATAGTAATTTTACATGTGTGTATTTCATGTCATATGAATTTTGGTCAGTGTTTCATCAATCTAGTACGGACAGTTGGTTTGAGTGTTCTGTCTGTTTTTCAGCCAAGAACACCAGATCCAGCAGCGGAACAGTGGCGGTCAGCGCTGGAGACAGAGCTGACGGAGTACACGTTGAACCATTTCAAGAATGGTGTGTGTAGTGTGTTTGGCAAGAGTGAAGCGGGCAATGTGGTGCTGATGGCTTGCATAGAGGACCACCAATTCCAACCAAATAATTACTGGAATGGCAGATGGCGTTCACAGTGGTGTATAACCCTCAACTCTGGTGCTGTTGAAATGCGAGGAATTGTTAAAGTACAGGTTTGTAGCCTCAGTTACTGACAAGATTTATCACATTTGAAATTATCCGGGTTCAATTCTGGGAGCTTTTCATGGTTTTTAGAACTCATACCAGATGATATGATTCCTTTACCTTTATACTGTCTATGCCTATTTTCTTTCCTGTTTTTGACTTAATGGCCTTTTTATTAATGATAAGTTCGTCTCTATTACCAGTCTACTTACAAGTGAGTTTTAAAATGCCTTGCCATAATCTATGATTGGTTATTTATTTACTACTTTTTGCTTGTCTTGCTGTATTCAATTGGATGATGCATTCAGGCCTCAAAGTCGGTCACTTTTTTTATGTTTTCGTTTGGTGTTTCTTTTTATTTATATTGTGCATGCATGTTTACATAAATAGCTCCTTCTTTAATTTATGTATAAGAAATAGCAGATTGCTGTTAGTGCAGAGTAGGCCTACTGTAAGGAGCCGAGGCGAAGGCAAGGCAGAGCGGCAGGGTGGTGGTTGGGGTCGCACAGCCCTCCGCTTGTCGCCGCCCTCTAGCCGCATTTCGGAACCTTGCCTTCTCCTCAGCTCCGGACTATACATCTCTTTGTTGATGTATGTAAGAAAAAGTATCTATGTCTGAAAAGACATTTAAATGCTGCCCTTATAGTGAAGAGTGCTATAAGAATAGGTATTTGAAATGAAACAATGTAGGATTTGATGCACATTTTGAGGTCACCTTCTTCTGATCCTTTAGTTGTGTTTTTTCTTTCTTTCCTCCTTACCGCAGTACTGCTGAATATTTTTCAAGTGATAATTTATTTGGTGGTTGTAGTTATAGGCTAGTGTTATTTTGTCACATTTAATATTTTTTAAGTTCACTCAGTCACTTTTTAGGACCGGAAAGATCACTTTTGTCGCTACTTTGTAAATGTTTTACTACTTTGAGGCTTGCACATTTTAATTTTCATTACTTTCCAGTCAGTTATATTCCTGAACTTGCACAGTTATCAATCAAGCAAACTAGACTAGGCTTGGAGGAAACAGCTGTGTTTAGTTTGAAGCACTGCTTGTGTTTGTAGCAGCTCCCTGCTGCAGTGTGTAACTGGTTCTTCCACTGTTAATGTTTTTTCCACAGAACGTCGGGACAAGGAATACTGAGGTGCTTGTTTAAAGCTCACTCTTCAGGGTGGGTGTGAGGGTGGAGTATGTGCAGACAGCACCAGCCCAGCCGGTCATATTTGTTTGCAGGCAGACAAAATTACATTGTAAATACTGTGTACATTTCTCGATAGTAAAAATGTGTGAAAAAAAATTCTTAATCAAGCTAGCAGCTGAAATTATTGATAACCTAACGTGTGTTTCATGATAAACTGAGCACTTACGAAATTCATATCTGGGGAAAAAAAGTTTTTTTTGGAATTAGTTGCAGGAAATCGAACTGGTCTTTATATTCTGTTAATTCATATTTGTTTTATAGCAACTTATTTAGGTTTCTACCAACTGCTCATTTAAATTTAATACACGTAAGCAGCAAATTTTTAGTTTTAATTTTGTCTATTTGCTGCTTAGCGTTACTTTGCAAGATTCAATCGAGATATCACATTGAATACAATGTCATGTAAAATCGTAGCTTTTGCGGTTTTATAGCCAATAAAGCTATGAGTGATTCTGCACAACTGCTGTAGTAATAATAATAATAATAATAATAATAATTTAGCCTTGTAGGTGCAGAATTTCAATACAGCAAAATCTCTCTGACGCCACACTCAGGAGAGTAGGGTCGTTATAAAGTGGTAAAGGGGTTTTACTGTACAGTAAGCCCCTATTATATGCTCAACAGTTCCCAAGGAAAGTCGTAATGGAATGGTGGTCGTAATAAAAGGGGTTTTTATTAAGATGTCTTAGTGTATTCATGTAGTATTTTCCACTAAGTTGTTGGGGCAGCACTAATTTTTTTAGTTAGGCCTAAATTATTTCATGTAACTATTAGGACCTGTCTGGTTAATCCATGGGAATTTATAACAACTTCCTACAATTGTTACCTGTTTTTAATCACTTGTGTGTGGAAAGAGTAAATATAGTAGATATATCAGTTTTATTAGCAGCAGACAGGAGATGTAAATTGTACAGGCTCTTGTAAATAGAAGTATATTTCAATCTTTATAGTGTATAACAGTGGAAACACACAAATTGACTGGACTAAGCTTTCGGTATTGCTCATTTTATTAAGAACCTCCTGTATAAATGTAATAGGCCTATTTATTTTGATGTGATAAAATATAATTTTGAACTGGTAGTTATATGTTGTATATTTTTGTTATAATATACATTGTATACAAACATTTTAGCACCAATTTATTACTGTGTATAATCGAGTATGGTATAAGAATAAATGCACATAACCTAGTATGTCAGTTGTAGTGAAGACAAATAATGCTGGATTATTCTTGTAACGTGTGTGTTGTGTGGGTAAGATTTTTTTATTTTTCATTAATAACTTGTCAGGACATAGTTTGTACTGTTATGTTTGTCAGGTGCATTACTATGAGGATGGCAACGTGCAGTTGGTCAGCTCGAAGGAAGTGAAGGAGTCTGCGACTGCTAGTGGAGGTGCCGCGGACCTTGCCAAGGAGTTAGTGCGGCTGATAGAGAGTGCCGAAAATGGTTACCAGATGGCAATCTCTGAGAACTACCAGACCATGTCGGACACTACCTTCAAAGCGCTGCGGCGTCAGCTGCCCGTAACGAGAGCAAAGATTGATTGGAACAAGATTGTGTCGTACAGTGTTGCCAAGGAACTAAGGAGCCAGTAGGCAGAGGTGACGTTAGTACTATGCTGACACCTACCAGCCAGCGCCGCAAACACTGCAATGCGCTTGCTGCTCGTCCCAGTCACGCGACTAAAGCTTGGAGAATGTTTGTGTGGAACACAAAGCAGTCTGGTGATCCCATTATTCATGTGTTTCTGGTGTACTAATATTGTCTGAGTACACAGCAAAATATTAAAGAGTTATAGTGGAATTTACCTATTTATGTACTGAGTTTAAGTTGTTTGACCTAAATGTCATCAAATTCAGTATCGTAATGCATAATTTGCCTTGTAAGATATGAGAATAGCATTTTGCAGATTTTTTTCGTGGATTTAGTGAATGCCAATGAAAGTTAGTGCTGTTGTGTTTGCGGAGCACCCTGGCTTCTTCATCTTCTGATTTTAGCTTGTGGACAACTTTCGTTAAAAGTAAAATGAATGTTGCGGAATGTCTTGCGGCATTGATTTCTCGGCCTTTAAATCATCTGTACAGTTCCTCAACAGTAAATCGAGCCCTGTCTGGCCGCACAACCTGACATCTGTTTCTTTTGTTGAAAGTCTTCAAATTCTGCTCTGAGCTTTGTGCAGTGTGGATGTCTGTTTTAAGGTGGTTTTGAGAGTTGGTGGTGGATGGGGTTAACATTATGTTCTGCAGTGTAACAGAGTAAGTTTAACATTGTTAAAATAAATAAAAGTATTATATGAATTGAAAAAGTTAAAAAAATATATATACGTATATATAGTGTGTGTGTTTATTTAATACCAGAGTTATGATTCTTGTACATTTTCTGTTGTGTCACAATGTGATCAATAATGAATTTGTTGTCTTTGTCAGTGTACAGTAACATTGCACCAATCCTTCACTGTGTCTTAAAAGATTGTATTTTGTTTAATATTAAGTTAAATATTGTCAACATTACAATTTATGTACAATTAACGAGAACACAAGGGTGTATGTATTTATTCTGTAGACTGGTTCATTTTTGAGTCACAAAGTGTGATGCTTCAGAATTTTAATATTTTATTACAACTGGACTCTGCCACAGTAGCATGTTTATCGAAATGATTACTTAAGTGTATAAAATTGTGAGAAACTCAAAGTTTGGCAAATTACAATTTAAGTTAGTTAATAGTAAAGTGTTGGAAGTCATAGGGCTCAGGTATATAATGTTTATGTTGTAAAGCTAACATAGAGCTGGTACCAGCACATTGTGACACCGTTTACTCATCCTGCTGTAAACAAGCAGAGCTACAGTGTTAAGTAACAAGTCTGGGTACAATGACTTATGTTTGATGGAATTTATGTTGTGTACAATTTATTCAAAAGGGAGGAGCAAGGAATAAGATGTATTTTCTAATGAACAGGGTGTGGATTTTTCTGTATGTTGACTGACAAAACTATGCAAGTGTATGTGGCTGAAGAGCAGGGGTATTCATGGCAACTACTTGCTAGAAGGTTTGTTTATTTGGTATTTGTTCTTGTATGACAATGAGCAAGATTGTAAAAATCTGATGAGGACTTAAATGCTGGTGGTGACTAATGAATCAGCATAACACATATTGACTCCTAACTCAGTATGTATGTTAAACTAATTGGAAGAAAATTGCAATCAGTATTTCAAGTGCCAATTTAATAGCACATAATTTTTAAATATCTTGTTTTTGTAGGAATGAGAATCCAATTTTTATCTCCTGACGTACAATAAAAATATGCTTTGTTAGGTGTTCATTGTACGGTAGTACCTATCAATCACATCTTCAAGTTCGGTTATATTTGTGTATCATTAAATTTTTTGAAAAAATTGTTTTTTGTTGCAATTTCTAGATGAATCTTTGATGCTTCTTTTCATAACACATCTCAAATAATGATTGTCTGCTGTTTTGTGGTATCACTCTTTTTGGTGCTTCTGTTATCGTGGCAACATAGTGTGGTTATGTATACTATTGTTTGGCATTTTTGCTGCAGCATCAGTCTTGTTGAGAACATCCTCAGCGAAGGACTTAGAAACCAGACTGCTGTACCACTTGTTATTCCGCTACTCTCTGTTTCACCCAATTGATCCTCTTTGTTTGTGCTTTTTTCTTCCCGAAGATGGCTCAATGTCAAAACTTTGCTTGTAGATCGATTTCCTGGTTATAAACGTAGCAACGACAACAACTCGGTATTTTTCTCTACAAGGTAACGTAAAATTAAGGAGCGTTTAGGTGAAATAGACTGTACATAGCTTGTAAATAAAGCCAGTTACGAAAATGTTAGTAGCTCACTGGATAAGGTTGTGGTCTTTGCCAAAGGGATTGTGATGTTTTAAGTTGGCACAATTGCCCGAGGTGAGAACACACCTCTGCATGAATGTCAATTTACATTGTGTGTTGTTGAAGTACATACTGTATCTGTTATGTAATTTCCTAGTGGTGGTCGGTTCCTCCCATTTTGAACATAAGTATGCAGCACACAGTGCCGTGTATTGAGTAGCTAGGCATGGAAGTTTTGATTTCATTGTACGTTGATAATTTAAGAAAACTAAAAACCACCAGGTGGTTGTTAATTCTTTTTTGTGGTAACACTGAAAATAATAGCCTGACTGCCAGAGATGTTTTAAACAAGAATTCAGTTTAATATCTTACACAGTTGATGTATTTTGTGAAATCACCACAAGCTGCAGAGCCAGTATCAGTGTGCAATTATTCATATACATTTCCGTATGATAAAGTAAGTCTTGAATTGGCTGTACTTGCAGCTAGTTGCTTGATGTTATTTTTACTGTACTGGAACTGACTGCTCAGCCGTCATGGCTCAGTTACGTTAATATAGTCTGTCTCGTGTAAGAATTACAGTTTTCGTCAGTTCTGAAGACTGTAATGTATATACATACACTTCTTAAGTGGGAATTTTTTTTTGTACGAATGTGAACGTCAAATGAATGAAACTATTGGTGTTTCAGAAAATAATGTAGGCACTGGATAACAATATAGCTACACCAGTGACACGAGGTCAATACAAATAGTTGTTTCTCTTCAACTTACTACAGTACATTGTTAGTCCCCTCTGCTGTATGTTGTTTCTTAGTGGGAGATTACCAGAAATGAGAAGTCCAAAATATGTGCAGTGTTATATTTTGATTAGTCTTGTTATATGGCTGCCAAGGGAACCGATGAAACATGGTTTACCACTATCCCAAAACTAGTTACCTACTAGTTATTGCATTCATATGACAATATTATGTTTAGGTTCGTTAAATGTATTTTTGCAGAAGTCGCCTATGGCAGAGGTATCCTCTACTGTTTACATGTAAACAACTATGTGCTGTGAAAACTAGAATTCGTATGTGAGACAGGCTATATTTAGGCCAGCTGTAGTTAAGTTTGATTTTGACCTGAAATGTGTTGAGTGTGGGCAGTGGAAACACTTCTACCACAAAGTGGAAATTTATAACTGTCTACCAGCATAAATCTGTAAAAATTGTATATGCTAACTGTAATTTGTATAGCATTTCTGAAGAGAAATATGATATTAAAAAACTGTTTGAACATCAACATGTTTGATTACTATAACTTGGGTAACATAAATGAAGGTAGAGTATGCTGGAAGACATATCTCCAGTAGTATCTTGGGGCCTTACGAATCCTCGTCTATGTAATACTGTAATTGTGTTATGTGCAACTGTTGGGAATGAACAGTGTGTAATGTTGCTTTCATAAACTCTGGCCATTATAGAACTACCAGGTTTTAAAATTATTTTTATTTATTTACTTTTTGTTTATTTGTAAGCACATTAGTAGTGTAATGTTGTTGCTCTTGTTACTACATATTCTCAAATTATGTTCAGGGCATACAACACTCTTTGCCTTTTTACACTAAAGTTTTTTATTTGTTTTTCTTTGGAGAAACATGGCATTTGTATTATTTTGCATTATGCATAGTTTCTGTTTATAATAAAGAACTATTACACAATTAAAGATGTTATTAATGGCTTTGTAATTTGATTTTAATGTAATAATATGGACATTTTATCTCAATTGAAGAGTTCATCAGTTATGTAGCTGTTCACAGTAGCTAATTTCAGGATGCTGTGCAGTTTGCATCAGAGTGAATTTATATTAAATAGGATATAATCATATACTTCAAAGTCAAAGTGAAGGCTGGTAAATTATAAATGCCATAAAAGAGGTTTTAGAAGATGACTGCTTGTGTTGGACCATTGTGCGCAGTAGTAGGGTTAGGAATAGGGAAGGGATTTGTTGATGGATTCTGCATACCAAAACAATGGACGACTTACACACCCTCTGACGTCACATTGCAGGGAGAGTACTGTGGGAAACAAAGCTTGTTTACATACTGATTTGTTAGTTGGTGATGGCAGAAACCAAAAATTTTGTGCACTCATAGACATGCACAAGATTAATGTTTATCTGAAAAAGCTGCAAATTCCAAACAAATATTCAATTTTCTTTACATACATCTCATCCGGGACATGTGAAGCCAAACGCCTGTATGAAGGTTATGTTCAGTTGCAGTATCCATGGAGTTAGGAATTGTATCCCACACCAGACTGAGGCTCCGCCTCTTTTCAAGTCGTCCATTTTAGGTAATGGAAGTAGCACAAACCTAAGCTAAACTACGTTGCATTTTGTCAATTAGCAAAGTACGCAATCATATCCAACCTTGAATAACAACATAACGTTGCAGAAAAACCGTACAAAAGATTTTATTCTGTGTGCTTAATGTCCACCAAAAAAAAATTTTTTTTAATTCAACAGTGAACAAAAGAGTTGCATACTTCTTGGCAGTCTGGTTAGCTTTCAATTCTTTCAAAATTTCTTGGCTCTACTCAACAGTGAACACCACTGATGTGAATGCTGTCTGCAAAGATTTGAAGGTGTTGCGTGACCAAGAAATGGACTGAATTAAATTTAGATGCAACATCTAAGACAAATTTTTTAATGACTGAAATGAGTCTAGGATATCAGCACAACCACTTAAGACTGACTCGTCTTAGCTGGAACACCAGCGTCACCAGCCACAGGCAGAGACTGCTGCCAACTACCAAGGCAGCATGGGTGGGAAATTAGGTGGTCTCGTGCTTAAAGTTATCATTTTTTTAGTCAATACAGTAGAGAAATTTTTAATACACAAGTACTGTCAGTCCACTGGAAAATATTTACATAATCACAATATCCAAACAGGACTGTAACATTACTGCAGCCACAATTATTTTAATTAAACTAACAGATATATACAATATAGCATATCAGCAAAACAACTGTAACTTTAAACGAAAGTGATAAAACTACTGATTATTAATATTCCCTGACAGTGAGCATGGTAACCACAATAACACATTGAAAAACTGGCAAAAAAATTTGTGAATTTATGAGTGACACCAAGGATGTTACTTGTACCGTATCCCGTATGGTCTATAGTCCCTCTAAAAATACCAGATGGCACAAGTATAACTTGCTCAAAAAATCCTAGAAAAATAACTTTTAGCAAAAAATAAAATAAATGACTAATGGCAGAGAACTTTTCGACCAAAGTTTGCAAACAGAAAGAGAGAATATTCTTATAAAAATACTGATATATTTTATATTCCATTCCAACATATATACTGTATAGTGCTCAATACAACTTGAATATAGGTTTTTCAACATTTCAATAGCAAGTTTACTTGTGTATTGCCGAAAGGGCTAAAACTTTACATTACCAAGTATCGTCAACAACTAAAGATAATAAAATAACTCTAACAGTGCTACCCTAGTTTCCATATGTTTTACAGCATTGTGCCCTCGGATGTAAACAGTTTGCCAGAAGGGCCAAAGTGTAGAAGTACTTGTCTTAGAGTAGCATAGTGTCCTTCCGACGAGAACCAAATCTTCCAGATCTGGGCTCTACGCCAGTATTCATATTAGTGCTGAGCGAACCTCTGTTTTCATGTTTCGAACCGAACCGAACTAAGGCAAAAAAAATTCGAACTGAACCGAACCGAATGCAAAAAATATTCTTTCGAACTCAAAACGAACCCATGAAATAATATTTTTGGAACTAAGCTGCTACAAAGAAACAACCACACTATACATAAAATAAGAAAAAAATATGGGGATTATATAAAAAACACAACAAACAAAACAACGGTACACAACAGGCGGCCAAGCGAGTTACGAATGTTGTAAAAAAAACTTCACAGTAGGTACACCATACGGTAAAAAAATTACGTTTTATTAAGCAGTCTATATGAGTGTACGACATATAAATTTGGAAAAGTGAATCCCGTTAGTTATCCATTACAATTAGTAACGAATTGTAATTCTTATAACAGTTTTTAAGTTTTATAGGAGACGCAACTGCAAATAACTAAAGTTGGTATTGGTAACCATTAAATCGCCACGCCGTGGTCGCCATATTGCGACCTTTGTCCGTGCTGTGTTTACTTTTTACCGTGTACGTTTATGACCGACTGCAGAATTATATTCAATAAATAATGAATTTAAAACACCAAGTAACGCAATACATTATGTCCGACTTCTTTTCATTTAATTTTTTTTCTTTAGGTGTTTTTATCTGCTCGTATGAAAGGTAAGATAACTTAAGTTTGTGTAGGTAGGAAATTAGGCCAATTGGTCTAGACGTAACCCTATTTATTTTATGCCGTAAAATAAGGAAATGAATCACGGATGTTTGAAGTGAAATTTCACAGTACGTGTACGCATACGCAAATCTTATTTCGGACACACAAACAAAGATCTTTTGCGTTTCAAGATTACGATGCTAATTATCTGGTACGTCGTAACATATTTCTTGCCTTTTTTTTACCAATTTGTGTCGTAGTACAAGCCTATCAGTTCGAAAAACGTGTTTTTCTAAATCTCGAACGTTCAGTTTTTCGAACATTTTTTGAGACGTTTCGAACCGAACCCTTATGTTCGGTTCGGTTCAGTTCGAAAATTTCGAACTTCGCCCAGCACTAATTCATATGTTTCATTTCTCCTACCCTATCCCCACATGAAACACTGAATTTGAGGAGGGGTAAATGTCAGTTTAGGTTTTTCACAAAGCGTCCAATTATTTTAAAGTCTTTAAATCGGTGCATGCGTGTCTTCTTTAATGGTATAGTTTTAAGCACTTGCCGTCTTCCGTCATGAAGGTGCCACCAGGTACAGGAGAAGTAGAGAGCCAATCAAACTGCGAACAGTTACGTCACATTAACGTGGTCCCAGGGAGGTCTGAGTACCAACTTGAGTTCACAGTCTTTCGCCGAAATTCTTGAAACCAGGTTGCAGTTGAACCCACTGACTGCTCCGCAGGAGACGTTGGCGGTGACCATCGCCTCGCTGCCCGCCAGAAGAGGCCGGGAGTCATCAACGGGCAGCGTAAATATTGAATTTCCTCTGGAACATGTTACGATCAGGTCCAGTTGACCAGCATGAGACGTGTCGGAGCGTCTCATGAGGAGGAATATGTACTGCAAGTTCGTGTGAAGTGGGCGTGTGGCTAGTTTCCCAAACTGTGTGAAGTACACTAACAGTATTGTCTGCTGTTGCTCCAACCCTCTAGCTGTCTTAATACCGTCTGCGTCACGTTCTTCCGCCTTGCCATGTAAACCACCCACCCACCCATTAAGAACGTTGGACCTATAAAAATTCAAAATTTTTTAATATTTGTGCCAAACACTGTTCAACTTTTACACCTCAGATGACATGTCATTTCCCCAAATAAAAAAAAATTAGGTCCCGTAGTTTTACCTAATCACCTATCAAAGTCACAGAATGGCAGTTGTGGTGTAGCCAAAATAATTAACTTGCAGAAACAAGATAATTCATATTGATACTTAATGATGTGAGCTACTGCAAGACACTTTTGTAAACACAAAAGCGATACATTTTTTGTATTTTCTAAAAATTTATGAAAATAGTACATTTTTGCATAACTTTGACGTTTGGCTACAACTGAAATTTTCAAAACTAACTTTTGCCGAACATGTCATAAAATGCATTGATACTTTCAGTTCCTGTAATTATGAATTCATTAGTTAATTACATTTTTTGATTTTGGCTACACCGTAATGGCCGTTTTGTGACTTTGATGAGTGATTATGCAAAAACTATGGGCTTTTTTATTTGGGGAAATGACATGTTTTATGATGTGCAAAAGTTAAACAGTGTTTTACGCAAATGTAAAAAAAAAAAAATAATAATAATAATAATAATTTGGGCCGAACATCTTTAAGGAAAACTGATAGAGTACTGTATGTTATTCTTAAATTCAGGTATTAAATCCAGCTATTTCCTTCTTATTCCATTTCCATAGTTGTTTGTGACTTTATACAACCATTAAATATAACACTTTATAGAAAGTTTTGATCCAAGCATTATGTTTACTCAAGCTCATTTTATCCCTCCCCCAGTTTGGAACTAGTAGTAGATTATAATCAGATGCTGAAGCTAATATATGAGAAACAAATGATTGGCAGCGAAAAGAGGCCTGCAGAAAGAAAGGGGGAGGAGGGGTTGTTGTAGTTGAATCAAGCTGGTGCTGTTGTTGCTGGTTTACAGTGTTGCCTTTGCTGGTAGTTGTGTGTGTCTGCACCTCAAAGAAATGTCACTGATATGAGTGCAAAATGTGATACATGCTGTCTGTGTGGTGATATTTGACAACTTTCGAGTTTTCCCTTTAGATGATCATGACTGGCTGGATTGATTCAGAGTATTTAAGGTTGTGTGGTTGTCATCCCTCCCTCCCCCATCCCCTTCACAGATTTTGTTGGACTACATTTTCATTACTTTTTTTTTTTCTTCGTGTTTTTGAAGTGTGTGTATTACATCCAAGGTATATCTTTGTTTTAAAACAGTTTGATTTTATAAAATTGTATTTATCAACAAAACAATTTTCAGACTTGCAAGCGATAAGTCACACTATTTACATGTACTTGACTAATGTAACATGCAATTAGATTGTTATCATTGAAATTACATTTTTAAGACCTACAGTACATCACATTCACCTATGGATAGAAGAATAAGAAACTGCAGCCTTTATTCAGGTTTGAGGTCACTCCCTGCCGTAGAAGTAAATTCCACCAATAATTTTTTAATTTAATTGCTTCTACTGGTCAACCTCCAGCAAAAATTCCCCACAATGGCATGTCCTTAAAATATTATTCTGAAAATTAACTGAAGAAGATACACAACACAACAGACAGTAAAACATTAAAGTGTCAGGAAAGAAAACACATTGTACATAATAGAACAGCCTCGTCACCATTAGTATTTGTTGTCTCATTAAATGGTTGTTAACTAACTAACCCAAAGAAACTATATTGTTTTTTTGCCAAGAAAATAATTGGACTGCATAGTATCAACTTAATTTCAACAAACCTGGGAGATGTTACGATATCTTAAAGCCACTACGTTAACAAATTGGTAATCTGGATTACATGACACAATATACAAATGGTAAATTTTACATCTTTTATTGTAATGATTTACACATAACAACCTGAAACATATTCTACTCAGCCATATTTTAAGTTTGCATACATTTAACAGTATGCATCATTTGAATATCCAACATGGAAATTCAGAATCATTGTTGGTGCTCTATAGTACATAGGCATTACATAAAATAAAAATAAAAGAAATTTAACTTTAAAAATTACTTTTACAAGTACTGTATTTTTAAAAATACTTCAAAACTGAATATGATTAAAAAAAATATACAATATGATTTAATTCGCACACTTTCAAACTTGAATGAAACTCACTCGACATATTTTTGAAAATCCACATTTGTGTATCAAGTTCACACACGCAACTTCTACAGTGGCCAGCAGAGTTGCTTTCTTCTATCTGAGCAGACGAGAATTACTTCATCACTGGTTGGAATCAAAATGTCTTTATTAGGACTGTCTTATCTGTGAGTGACTGGTGCCGAGTTAAAAGAGTCAGTGCACGACTGCACCGAGCGGTTCCGCCCGTATGCTGCTCAGGTCTAGGCGGGAGTCAATGTTGTCGTCTAGTTCTCCAACAACCACTCTGGAACAAAAGCACGAGCATGCTGCCAGGAAATATGAACAAACTGAATGAGATGAAAGAGAAGACTTAATAGAGTCCTACTTATCCAAAGTGAAACCCTGTTAAGGGGTATTGATCCCTACCACCTTGGATTTATCTGTTTCGTCTCAATAACTTCTGTTCCAGTCGATTTATCAAAATTTTTGTTGCGACAAGGCATAGATACAAACTTAATTGATTTTCTGTAATTGCTGGAACCATAATATATATTCATTATTTTGCAAAGGGAAACAGCTGAAAAGGAAAAATTGCATTATTTACGGGAGCGACTACAGAGGCCGCAACATTAACATGAACAATGCCGCATGGATTCAAAAAAGTGAATGAACAGTAAATTATGCCTTGTCAGCGTGAAAAAATAAAACAATGTGTCTATTCCCAGATTTATAAGAAAAACCGTAAAACTGATCTGGCAGGGATCAATCCACCTTTACCAGTATTCACTTACAAAGTTTTCCTGTTAAATGGGTTAAACTTCTCACCTTCCACCTAGGTGATACCAGACTTTTTGCACGTAGGAAATGTGACAGACGTTGCTGTAGGTCGGCCAGTTTTCTCAGTGAACTCCCTTTTCCCAAGCCTCGCTCATTCGGGCCGATGGGAAACAGGCTTGGCTCGCAAGCCGAACAAACAGTCCAACCGTCATCCCTGCCTTCTCTCATTCATTCACACTGTGACCCTGCCACAAGGTGGATTTCATTCATCTACTTACACATGTGAAACTTAGGTAGTTTTTTTTATAGTAAGCATTATTTTTGCAGGGACCTTGAATACAATTCGTAGACTTTCACTGTAACTAAAAATTTGACAGTTTAATCAATTCTTGCATTGTACAGAGCAGTCCAATTTTACAGTGTCACTGTTCTTGAAAAAGACTACATAAAACTCATGAAAGAACAAAATTTAAAACCACTGGAACTTTGACAGATTGAATTCAATCTTGTTAAACTATGAGGACTACATAACCAGTAAAAGTTCCCATGCTACAGTGTGCAGATGCTCCTGGCCAAATCATTTAAAAACCAACCCAATGAAAAAAATGTTGCTGGGCATAAACAGAAAAAATATGTATGTAAGAATTGGTAGGTAGGGTCAACTGGTGAAATGTGCTTTTCGCACTTGTAGCAGTAAATAGCCAGTGTTTTTCACTTCCTCACATGTAACTTGTTTCCACAATTGCTATCATTTTTTTGGGCATTATTATTATCATATATTTAGGATATTAAAATAATAAAAAAAAGATACTGCTTCAAATATTATGATGGTAAAAATAAATAAACTTACTTTTTACAGTTATTTTCAAGATTTTGCCAGTCCTCTGCATAGTCATCACAACTACCTCTGTGCCAGCATTAGCATATATTAAACGGACCAGATATTTCCAGTCACATAGAAACAGTCAGCAGCTGTGCCATCTGTGGGGTGAGCAATCCTTTGCAATTTGTGCTTTGCGGCATCACAAGTGGGAGGATACAATTTCTCATGATGACCTTTGAAAATGATAATTCCATTTAAATTGGACTTTGTGATACATTTAAAAGGAATTAGCAAATTCACGATCATATAAAGTATTCATGTCTCACAATTGTTCACTTCTTCGAAAACATCATCAACCAAATTCAAAATCTCAATAATATACTCATCATCTATCAAATGTGCCATGCTTGCTATTGGTCCCTCATGCCAACGTATTTGCCTCAAGTAAATCTCAAGGGCAGTATCGGGCTTCCGCAGATATGACTCAACATTTGACTTGGCTCTAACTTCACTCATTCACATGTTGCGACTATGCAATAGGAGAGATCCCCAATAAAAATTGCCGCCTAATGGCACAATCAGGCAGGGTTTCCAAATACGAAAATCTGGGTCGACCTCATTGGGAATCTAAACAGAATCGCCTTGGAGGGAGGCGAGTGCAATACACACTGCATTAACTGCTGTCCCTTATAATGCTGTCCCTTATAGCAGTTAATGCAGTGTGTATGTGAATAAGATAAACAATAATTCCAAATGACTCACACATTGTCACCTCGTATGATATGCAGTCCAAGTACTACTTGCTCCACACCTTGCGTTGAGCTGTACACTCGTTCATGGCTTTCGTCCAGGATTAAATTTATGGTCTGGTCAAATCCTTTCAGTGTTCCCTAAAACATGTAACAAAGTATCCTTATAAAATATATCCTTATAAAATATAGTAATACTAAACTAAGATTCACACACCATCAACTTTTCATTTTACTGTAATCTTATTTGAACATACTCAACAGAAACAACTTTGGCCATGCAGAAAACGTTCAGAGAGTTTTGTTTAATAAGGCCAAAATGTACATAAAAATATGAAGAAAGACATAATCCTAATGTTTTTAAAAGCAGACAGCATTTGTGTGTCTACATCTGAACGCTAACATCGGCACTTAAGTGTGTACTGTATATAAATTAACGTTAAAAATTATTTGAAATATCTAGAGTTTTAGAAGTCAATATTGAAAAACTAGAAAAGAGCAATCCTAGATAACATTTTTGCTAAATTTATGATAAAATATTCTGTCACAGTAATCAATGCATTCATTTCACATATCTTGCACTGACACATCTCTGGCGTGGGTCTAGCTGGTTAATTAGACTAGGCCCCCAACGAGCAGAAGCTAAAGAGAGGAAACGAGGCCCACAGTTCGAGGTGATCAGGTGGGTCAGCAAAAAAGTAATGTTGCTTAATCTCATGGGGTAGGAGTTGGCTGGCTGCCTACAGCTGACAAGATTTTGGTGCGAGAAGCCGGAGCATTGGCTGAATCAGTGTTCTCATCTGGCAGGTACTGTTGGGAACAGTGGACAGATTGGTCCTCTGGACGAGAATTTGCTCAGGCAAGAAGGTGAGGGTTTTGGCATGGGTAAAAGAGGCATGGCGAGGTGGAGAGAGGATTGACTTGGGAGGGACTTCCAGAGACCAGGTGATGACGTAGATCTACTTTCTCTTCTCTCCTCTACGTTCGGCTGCAGCGATGTTCTCCTGGAGGGAGTACACTCCTGTGTATGGGTTAGGAGAAGCAATTATCTCCCACACCAGTATGAAAACTTCGGCCTTAGCAGCCTTCCATTTCCCTGCCCCATCTATGTGCATCCCCCTTAATCCAGATGGAAAGTAAGCAATGAGTATCTGCTTGGTGCTGAAAGCCTGGTTCGTGAGAGCAGTTTGAATTGACCTAGGGTCTGGTGAGGTGTACACTAGCCCTTGGACCAGTAGGCCCAATATCAACCAAGGCGACAGCGGGGGGCTGTAGCTATTGTGAGACATGGGCTCCTGAAACAGTAGTGTTATCCCAGCCTGGTTTACGCGCTGATGACAGATGCCAGTGGGGGAACATTTTCTGGTTGACTCACCCAATACACTCCTCGGTGACAGTGTGGTGATGACTGCATTGATGAGGCAGTTGTCCTTCCAGAAAAGTATGCTTTCGGTCTCTGTGTCAGTGCTTATGTTACTGTCAGACCAAAAAAGCAGAAGAGTAATTACTAGGACTAGTGAACAAGAAAGGAACACGAAGCGCAAAGCGTGGAGGAAGAACAGTGTGGGTAAAGTTGAAAAGTCTTAAATTGGCACTCTGTGCCAATTTCTTGCCGGAGGTGTTAAATTTGGAGAGAAAAATTGAGCCAAAGAAAAGCACTGCACCCATTGGGAGATCAGCACTGTGACATAGGGCTGGCTCTTCATTTTGTAGCAGTGATGGCTGCTGGTCTTCTTGCTTGGCAACGTCTCGGTCAGTTGGGAGGGCAGCAGACGTTGGGACCTTCAGTCCCAGGAAGAGTTGTAAGAATAAATAACAGACAGTAAAGTCGTAGCAGCGAGAACTGCTCTTGTGAGGCTGAGTGAAATTGCCTGCCGGCATAGTGGGGCGCACTACAACACTCTCGAGTGAACCTGATTCAGTCAAGGTTTCAGCGATAAGTTGCGTCTTACATAGTCCCCCTGGTGGGTGTGATAAAGGTGAAGAAGCCTTAGATCTGCCATGCGTTGCAGAAGTAGAGGTGCGTGTTTGACACACGAGCGAGGCAGGAAGGTGGAGTAATGACCATTTCTTCGCGTCTCAGCTGTTCTGCGCAGCGGGAAGCAGGTATATGGGTGGAACGTCACATCTCTTTCAAATTTAGCATTGTTGCCATGGACTAGACGTGAAAGGAATGACTAATTTTATTAAAAAAATATGTCAGTTTTCAATAATCAGTAATACATTTAGCATTAATATATGTGCACACACTCTTAACCTGGAAGATCTACAGCAATGCTTGCGACACGGGAGCATATAGGTCAAGTACAACTATTTCAGCCATTGATCACACGTGATTCTGGTCTTCAATAGACAAATAGAAAGAGAGAATGAAAACATGTGTGCAAGTCATGTACAATATTGAATTTTAGAATTCATAACCAATTACGAGATTCAAAAAATGTTGTCTCCATTATAACAATAAAAAAAATTCTTCCAAATTAGATATGAAATCTTTATAGTAAATTAAATGATGGAGGAAAAACAGAAACATGCACATACTCAAAAATAATAAATTAATGTATGAAACAAACCAGAGACTAAAAAAAATTCCAGTATGCACAAACTCATATTGTAGCTGTCTGCAGAGATGTATTTTTTGGTAGGCCCTTTATAAAAAAAACAGTGCAGGAACATTAGAAACTTTTTTGCAAAATTAAGGAACTGAACAGGGGAAAGGAAGAAGTGTCTGCAGGGAGGTTGCAAAAACTTGAAAATCATTCATCCAGGAGAAGCTGTCTGAAGAGAGAAGAAACACTGAAGAAATGTACTGCAACTTCAATCTTTTCCGATTACACATGACTTTTTCTGCATCATAATATTACCCCAATCACCATGATATTTTTTTATCTTTATAAACGTGTAGGTGATTTTGATGTGTTGACACTTGACAGATGAATGTTAAGAACTGTACAGAAATTTATTCATTGTGCCAGCAAAGCAGGACACTACACATTTTCTTACACATAATGTATGTACAAAAGACAGAAGCACTAGTATTTACGTGTTAGTACTTGACTGATACACACAAAAATATACAGGACAACACATAATCGCAGAAGCGCATATCGCGACGTTTCGCTGTTAGAGCAGCTTCCTGAGGCAAAGAGACAATTATGCTAAACCAGTAAATTCTCCACTTAATACTGTTTCTTTATTTCTAAGTTCCTCCACCTAGGAATGCAAAGTCTCTGTGATCCAAGGTTTTAACCACAATTACAATACTACAAATAAATTCCTGTACGAGACTACTCACCACCCACCATGGCATTCCGGGTTCTATCGTCAGTGCGGTCACACTCAATATTCACATGTGGGAAACATGGTGGGCACTCATCAGGTTTCCTCAGGTATCTCCCATTTTCTCATGTACTTGCAGTTTGCTGCCAATACTCCTTACTCACCTCATATGATCAAGATCTTGACGTCAAACCATTACCGAAGCTACCCACGCTACAATTTTTTAACTACAATTCAAACTACAATTTCATCAATTCTTAAGCACCTACCACAAAATTTCTGCCATCTGCGGTGATAATGGAGACAGTATCTAAGATAAGTTAAGGAACTGTTAAACATGCGGAAAACTCAGTACAACAATGTATAGCTACAGAATTTGAATATGAGCAGAAGGCCAGCTAACCACCCTTTCGTGCTTCCTTTCCTCCCCTAAACGGAGTAGGCTATATTGGGTGCATGAGCCACGTTGGTCATTATCATTATCACTTGGTAGAGGTAACAGCGCCCGAGAAAGAGTACAAGGTGGCAAAGCATGATGATGAGTCAAAAAAAAAGAGCCAGTAACGGGTTCTGTGGTAGTGTAGGCATGCAGTCCTACTGATTAGAGCTGACTGACAAGTAGTACGCCATCGTGCACGGTTGGTTTGCTACCCATTCAGTCCCGACAACGCACGTTACTCACCCTCACAACCCACAGGTCCCTTTATCAACAACGGACGATTGGTCCCACGGATGGCCTCAGAGATGTGGTTGGAAACTTAGAGATTGCATTGCAGTCACATATGACGTCCTTAGGGGGAGGGTGGGGCTAGGTCTGCAGCCTGTGTTTTATGATAGATGCAGTAACAACCTGTAGTCTGATCTTTGAAAGAACTGTGCAATGGGAGTGCATGACTGGATTTATTTGCTTGGACACACTCCGCTGCAAAATAAATGACTGTAAAAAGAAACATTGGATTCTAGCTTGCGAGTCACAGAACTCGCGAAAACTTCCTGTTCCTATGCGCAGGATGTTTAAAAACAACAGTGCTAACTAAAAATAAGACAAAAAAACATAAATAAGCAAAGTACCGTATGCTTAGTCAACAGGATACATACACAACATAAATTCCAAAAATGGAATTGGGTCAAATCAAACAAGGAACAAACAGATAATAAATGAAATGAAACAAAAATCAAAAAAGAAACCTAAGTTGACATGCGACACAATGATGAGAATGCACAAACGATGAGACGAAACAAAACACAGTAGTTTTCCAGACAGTCAGTATTAACGACGTTTCGGGAACTAGAATATGTTCCTGTCATCAGGTAGGCACAGAGGGTTCAGGAACACGAGTGCGAATGAAAGCATACTTTGCTTATTTATGTTCTTTGTCTTATTTTTAGTTTTCTTTTGACAGTCATTTATTTCGCAATGGAGTATGTCCAAGCAAATAAATCCAGTCAACCTGTAGTCTGCTGTACAGCACAGTGGATGTTTGCCTGTAGTATGTGTAATAATTACCGGTATACACTTAACTTAATTTTGGTTAATAAGCAACTTAAATTCCGTCAACAGTCCTGACAGTCGAAAGTTTCCTTTGTCCTCATCAGCCCAACCCCTCACAACCATTTTTGCACCATTTCTCAAACTTCTACCACCTCTAATCCCACATACGGGTCCGAATCTGCTACTGCATACTTCAACATTGGCCGACCATTATAATACAGTCATCAGTCGGTTTAAAGACTCTCAAGGGACTGAAAAAAATCATCCTTAAATTGAAGGAGTTTTTAAACTGAATGATCAGTACCCTTCCCAACATTTCCAGTGACGTACTTCCTTTAGAAATTACTCTCTCTCTACCTGCTCCACCCTAAGTCACCCTACAACACTACCCCTACATACTTCTAATACATTTCCTGTATCTCCTGTCCTACCAGGCTACATATGCCATACTCCTAACTAATTTTTTGTAAACCTCACAATCTTTGTCTTTCCCACATTTATTTTTTCATTGTATTCTCTTCCCACACGGCGGCTAAGCAGCAATGCTGATGACATATCATTGATTCAAACTGAGGTAGCCTATTCACACAGACTTACTCTGCGACATTAGCATCACTACAGCCACAGACAGAAGCTCGCTCGTGCTAGCAGCAGTGCTGCAGGAGGGCGTTTTGAAATTGCATGTCTAGTGGTGAACCACTGTACCAAATGAAAGCTCTCACACACAGTGACAGAACTGGCAGCGCTGCTAATTAATGTCTGTGGCGCTGATGCTACGCTGCTTGTTGATGACTGTATACATTAGTTCAGTCAGTATTGTCTGTCATATCATTTGGGTGTGCAAAGAAGATACAAAAAGCTGTTGACAAACAAATTGTGCACGGCAATACAAATAGATAAGATTTCATAACAGAGATTCAAAAATACCAGGCAATTTGGAACACAGAACATCCTGATTACAGCAACAAGCAAACAAAACTTAGTGCATGGGAAACTGTAATTGTAATACAGAATTTTTACCAAGACTTGGCTAGCGATAGTGTAGCAAAAAAAAGTCAATTTAGGTAATGCTTGAAAAATACATAGGCCTATTACCAATTACTTGTAATTGTAAGTTATTTTATTTATAAGTTATGTTACCTGAGAGTTAAACAAGCTTTTCATCTTGGAAAATAGTTCTCATTATTGTATTGTTCCTTCTGATGTCACATTCTACTTTCGATACGTAGTCGTCAAACAATTTTATTGTCATATGAAAGTACCCAAAAAAACTTTTCATCGTCGTCTCTCATTACATAATGTATGAAATATACCTTTCTCTGTTCTTTCATTACCTAGTCAAAGGATGAACCCAAAATCTCCTATTCAACGCAATGTGAAAGCAGCGTGATGGCAGTACTGCCATCGTCAGTGCCGAGCTGCAGTTCAACTGCTCAGCAGTACCGCTGAGTCACAGTGTGTGAAATAGGCCTTATCAATGTCATCCTGAAAATTGCTCCCTCCACCCACTACTGCATACAAAGAACAGTCATCGACGAACAATCTTATTTTGCCACCAACCCCCATCCCATGTCTGCCTGCAAACAAGGGTCCAAGTCTGTTAATATTTTATGCCTGTCCTCGGCACCTGGGTGCTGTTCTCTGCTTGGCCGACCGGCCAATCATAGCAAACCCTTGCTGTAGCAGTATTTTCTGTGCCTGGCCCTTGGTCCAACTCACTTTTAATTTTAAATAAGTGCTGGCTCATCTGGCTTACCCGACAGCCAGCACAGTGTACTATTATGTGTTACTGTTTCAGGTAACTACTGGGAAAATGGGACGGCGAGTCACCTCTATAACCTTGCCCTCCACCAGGGCACTGCTCAACAACAGTGCCTTGGTTAAAACCAGTGTCAGCAAAAAATAAAGGGCAGTTCCCCCCCCCCCCT
>PNEQ01004094.1:30747-42683 GCA_003012365.1 Medauroidea extradentata
ATTAATATAAATATAATAAAACTCATAACCTCACAAAACTTTAAAAGGATACGATTAACATAGCTCTCCAATCCTGACGCCATTCTGCACTGCAGTTAACTGTATAGTCGAGTCGTTCAGTGGATTTAATATCCAATTAGATATACAGCTATAGAACGGATGTACAATACTTAATTACATAGCACACTAATTTTATAAACACTAACAACGTGCACGCCAAAATAAACAATCAGCCGCCCTCCCAGCCCGGCTATCATTCATTTGTTTACTGTTTCAGCGTTCTTCGTTGTATTTTGGTTTTTATTCTTAGAATTGAATAATTGAATACAATTTAAACAAGATTAAATGTTTAATTTAGTTTGTTACATAAGAAATTGAGAAATTTAATGATTATTGATAAATACAAATGGGAATTATTTTAGAGTTGCTTTTCCTGACACTTTTTGGCGGGTGGTAACTCTTTTGTTTAAATCTGTCAGCTTGTGTTTGTTTACCAATTTTTGCGATATTTGGTAGTATTTCTTAACTGAATTATTGAATTTACTTGTTGTGTTTGTTATTTTAATCCAAAAATAAGGGTTGAATTTCACAGTTGATGATATGAGTAATGGTTCGTATATTTCCACATGTTACTATAGTTACATATTTGTTATTGTTTTTACTTTAGATGAGATCCCTTGTCGATTCCAGTTTCGACTCTTTTTATGAAACTTCGGGGTAATGCCGTCTATAAACACCTCATCGTTACTTCATGCTAATCGGTCTGTGTTTAATAAAATGTTCCGACAATTCCTCTACATTTGTCAGAAAAACAAATTGTAATTATTCAGGGTACACCTGGTGGGTTTCTGACAGGGTCGTAGCTAGGATCCCATATTGGGTGCTCCACTGTACTTCTTTGCTTTCAAAGTTATTATGAAAATAACTTACGGTTTTGTTTCACCTTTTTTATTATAACTTTTCCTTAAACATTCCACATACACAGATATTGGCTATTATATTTTGGATTCATTCACAATTTTCTACTATTAAGTTACTTAATTAGTTTTATTTATGAAACATAAGTGTATGAATACTTTTACTTGTATTAGAGCATTTTGAATATTTTAAATACTTTTTAGGCTCCACTGAATTTTTTCTACAGCTTTTGGAAAATGCTCAATGGAAAGTTAATGTATTTGCTATAGCAAATACCTTCATTTTTTTTTTTTTTTCCAGCGTCGGAGCCTTGCACCAAGTCAGGTTTTAAAACGTAGACCTGATGATGACTATGTATTGCATAGATCACAGCTGTGCACAAAAAAAGGACGCCTGTCGAGGTCCAAACCACTGCTGGAAATCAATACAGAGAATGTGCTTCCAGCACCAACACCTATCACACCAGAATCTATCTCCAACCATGTAAGTGGTAAATAGACAGTGGTATGGTTCCAACTGCGGTAATTCTAACACATTCATTTCTACTCATGAATATTTTTTTTTTAATGTACTAATTGCTTGTTCAATTATAATTGTAAAAAGTAAAACAAAGATCACAAATTGAAGACATTATCTACAACACTTTGAGTTGATAATGGTGGCTTCTGCAAACAAAGAAAGAGCATGAGTTATCAGATTGTATAAAGAAATGTTTAAAAATTTATTTATGTTTACCAAACTTCTATTTTGTTTCAACAATGAGTTCATTCCATAACCCAGTGTTAGGTAAACTAAGTTACTAAATGTTGGGATTTTTTTACATTCCAATTAACTTATGTCTGTGTAAACAAAGAATTTTTTGCTTCAATCACAGTGTTGAAGGCGCCTCGCATCCCCTCGATGTTCCGTCAAGACGTTAATGGCAAATCCAGACGAATGTCAGGGTTTTCTGGCAAGGACAGTTCGAAAAATTGCCTACTATTTCAATGTGTGGCATTACAAAGTAAAATAAGAGCAGAAAGGTTTTATTTTACAATCAGAAACCAAATTCAGTAGTGAAATTGAATAGTATAACTAAACACATCTGCTCTTTATTTCACAATACCGGTTTCAAATATAGTAACACATTTTCATTTATTTTTCCTGAAAACTCTCCTACTATTCATTACCATTTTTTATATTGCAAAAAAAAAAGGCTTTTATTTCATACCAACATACTGATATTGAATACTAAAATTCCTAGTCCGTCTGCTCTTTTTTATTTTACAATACCAGTTTGAAATACATTTTCAAGTGCTGACCTACCGAAAATTAAACCTATTTGGATTTATTTTACAAGACGATGCCTACAAATTATTTTAAAATTGAGAATTTATTTACAGTGAATTTTTGCTTCCATACCAAACTATTAAGGCAATAAAAACAAAGTGTCTTTGTTTTATTCTACGAGAAAATATGGATATTATTTTACGCAATTTACGTAAATGTATCGTCACAAATTTACGTTAACATTGCAAATCTTAAGTGATAATACACGCTTTCGGACAGTATCTACATAACATTTCTGTAAGGAAAAACAGCACACAATGTATTGACCTTATCAACATCTGTTGTTTCCAGCATCATTCCAATATTGGACAGCGCATCATAGCACAATTTCACGTGTATTAACAATTCTTAGCAATTCCTGCAATCTCACTCACTGTCTTTCCAACCTATTTTCAGTTTATGTAATGAGCAACTAGCACTTACACTAGAGGTGCAACAAGTTGCAGCATTTTATATAATTTTTATTGTAGTTTCCTAACCCAACGAAACTGTCTTTGAAGTCAGCGCACATAAATTGTTGACCGTTTATCACAAGGTTTTAACCAACCATCGGTCTACAAATACCCAAAGTGTAGTTTGTTTTCACTCATATTTTTTAGTTTCCAGTCATCCATATTTTTTTGTGTTCATCACTGGTATTGAGTAGTTAAATAAGGGCAAAATTTTTATAACATATTAACAAGGCTATTAAATAAGTTGACATCAATAAACATGGCACTTTCAATTACCCATACAAATTGAGAGGGCATGATGCCAGGGATAATTTGCAATAGCAGAGATACATGTAATACCAACTGATATTTCTGTCATTTCATGGTAAAGTCAGTCTTTCAGACATAATTTTTGAGAACTAAAAACATATTTCTATGTTTACTTGTCACATGGCAAAGTTGACCTTAACAGGGCGTAGTAGATGCATAAACACTTAAAATATTTATTAAAATTTATAGTAATCTGAAAATCAGTACTGGTAATCCAAAAAATGAGTGATCCTAGAAAATAATTTTGGCCAGCTTTGTAAGCAAACAAGTCGCTAGTGTACTGTAATACCTTTATGGTGAAATACTGTGATTCCATCATAAGAAGTATCATACTGAAGGAATGTGGCAGTAGAGATAAATATTTGTTTATAATCAGGTAAAATTTATTTTCTAGCATTGCTCTTACTTTGGTATTAATCGAAAGATTCCTGCAAATATCAAGATACATTTTCAGCGTACATTTGTTTACCATGCCCTCTTAAGTAGTGGAACTACATACAGGTTTTAAACTTGCCTCAGATTATTCTCAAAGCAAATATTTTGCACTAGGGTATTCAAGGGTTTGTTGTGTATCACAAAATGGTTGTGTTTCTATCTAGCAGTTGTTATGTGACATAACTTGCAGGAAGCCTTCATCAGGAAACTTTTGTCGAAGCCTTTCAAAGTGCCCATCCCGAACTACCAGGGCTCTCTGTTGGGATCGCGAGTGCTGGGCATTGGGAGGAGCAAATGCCGCAGACCTCTGCACGACCCGCTAGAGCCTGGTGCACTCGTGCTGTACTCTCCCCCTGAGCTCAGTGCTCACGACAAGCTCAAGATCGATCTGTGAGTATTAGAGTAGCCGCCCATCTGTAGACTATTCACTTCAAGTTGAACACTTTTGAAGCTCTAGGTTTTTTCTTTTCAGTCATTTGTGTAATACCCCTACCTGTACCTGTTGTGTGTCGGAGGTTCAGAACCGAGGGAATGATAAGTGTTGTACTGACATGTATGCTTGGTGCCCCATCACTCCTATGCTCAAGGCAGTACATTGGTGCAGTCTTTCTATTGTACCACCATAATATTATAATTCTGTGTGAGGAGGATATCCAAGGGCCAGGGCATCATACTCCTAATGCAAATTTTTGTCTAGGCGCCCTTAGGCATCTGCTTGCCTCGAAGGATGACGTGAGACGAGGCCTTACAATTGAGAGGTGCTGGAATGAGAGAGGTGGGGGAGACTGGAGATCCCAGTGAAAACCCACCAGCCAGTGACATCATTCGGCATGATTCCCACGTGCGAAAATCCCGGGACCGACCCTGCCTGGGATCTAACCCGGATTGCCTTAGTGGGAAGTGAGTGGTGTGACCACTTGGCCGCTGCGGCCCCTTGTTATACTACTGAAACTAAGAGACTAAACTGTGACATTGTCTTTTATTAGTAGAAAGTGTGTACCAAAGTTCCTACATTGTAGAATCGGAGATTTAGTGTAGTATCAGTCAGAGCAGTAGATTTTTTTTGTGTATAGCTGTGTGAAAATACCATTTATTGTTATGTTGGTGGGCTCGGAAATAGTATTGCCAATGTTCATGATGTTTTTCAAAATTCTTCTCTGAAATGTCTTTTCTTTCTGTAGATAGATAGGTACTTTGTGACCTCGTAAAATAGGTTAAAAATAAACATGTACCTCTTTATAATGCAGTTTCTACAACCATGTAGATAGGCTCCTTACTATACACATAGCCAGCCATATACATTTCATCATACTCAAATTGCCTGAGGCCACAATTTTTTTAACAGGAAAGTCTTCAAAAGTGCTGAGATTTTATCTTGAACAATTTATAGTTGTCTTCTTCACTATCCAATATTTGAATATGAAATATTCTATTTGTTTAAAATATTCTTTCAAAGGGAGTGAATCATTTTGAGTAAAATAATGTTCATATGCCATTGAGGTAAAGAATAAATTAACTTTTTAATTACTTTGACATTTGTTCATTGTCATTACAGTAGAATCTTTTTTAGCAGACCTTCGCTTATCCAACATTAGGTAAGTATTATTCAAACATTCAATGTAAAAAAATAATTATCTGCAACAATATCTGCAAGCATGAACATAGTCTATTTTATGTTGCTCCAGCACTGTTTGTTGGTTTATCGTAAAATATGATAAACAGGTTCGTAACTGGTAATGTGTAAAATTGTACAGTCTCGTACAGTAATGTAGTTTGGTGTTTAAGGGTGCGGTTCACCTCAGTTTTCGTCTTTTTATATTTGTACCAGATATTTTTTTTTCTTATTTTAGACATAAATTGTGACTAAATCTTCGTCTACAAAAATTGTTGTATCTCTCATAGTTTTCGCGTAGTGAGCCGTAAACGTCAAAATTTGCACTTTACGGTTTTATGTACGCCACTAAAACCAACTGACATACCAAACCGAAAAAATTCAAAGTGTATAACAATGTTGTAGTCTATGATTTGACATATATAAAAACAAAAGTAAATACATTTTTGTATTTATATGTGTCATTTCATAGCCCACAACATTATTATACGCTTTGAATTTTTTCGGTTTGGTATGTCAGTTGGTTTTAGTGGCGTACATAAAACCGTAAAGTGCAAATTTTGACGTACTGTATACGACTCATTACGCGAAAACTGTGAGAGATACAACAATTTTTGTAGAGGAAGATTTAGTGACAATTTATGTCTAAAATAAGGGGAAAAAATATGTGGTACAAATATAAAAATAAAAAAAGATGTAATCTGAGGTGAACTGCGCCCTTAATAGACTTTTTAACACCTTCCATTTACCAGACATTCTGGGCAGCTGTTTATGTTGGATAAGCGAGATTATACTTTATGTCCTCTAATCCTCTAAATAGGCTTGCTGTTCTGTTTATGTTCTTTGTTCCATTACCTTATATGTCTGCTTAGGGTTCTCTTTCCAGTGGTTATTTATCTGAGGTCTATAAATACTGACATGGTTTCCCTTTTTTTTATGTTAATATTCAACGATTTGATTTACTATGTTTTATGATTAACTTTAGTAGGATAGAAATTTGAAGCAATTTTATTTTATGTAGTATCTTCACTTTTGTTTGCATCATATAGTAGTAAATTCACTTTGAAAGACAGCATGTCATAGAAAATTATACGTTATGTACAAACTTTATAAATGCTCATTAATTTGTTTTATCCTACTAAGTACATAAAAACTGTATACTGTATCATAACATAGAGCTGTTTGCAATGTAGGATGTCATGTACTGTGCTAACATAAAATGTCATGTGCCATAGGTGTACATGTACATACTGTGCAGGGCTCAGCTCTGGACTGATTCCCCACTGGTAATGTGTTAGGAGACCTAGTGGAAGACATACTGTGCCGACAGCCTCCCCCCCTGCTGACCAAATCTACTTGATACATCTCCACCTTCCCCACACTCAGGGTCTCAGAGTTGAATCCTGCACAGTACATCACAACCATAGCGTAATATCCTTGTTAAACTTTGTATGCACAAGTATAGTACATAGTTTAAGAATGGAGACCTCGTGTCTGCATATTCATGACTTTACACGGAAGTCACAAAAAATTTACAGGTGCTGTAAAACATAAAGGTTACCAATTTTCTGTCTTGCAGGTTTTATAGGCTGGAAGATTAATTTTAAACAGAGAAACAATTTTCTGTAATCCCTACATTATATCTTTTCTTATAAGTTATCCAGAAGGCTATTTGTTTGTTATGTATCAAATATGTGGTATCAACTCTTAACTGGCGATATATAAAAGTATTGAACAGAAACTAGCTGCAAGTTGTAGAAATAGTATAACACCGGTAACTGTCTGCACAAATTATTTAATGAACAGTTTTGGTAACAAACTAATTTGAGAACTAATTATAGTTAGTAAAATTTGTTTAAAAGTATGCTGTAAAACATGTTTTGTTGTACAGCCAGAAGCAACCAGTTCATGTTGTTGTGGATCCTCTGTTGTCAAACATTTTGCGTCCACATCAGAGAGAGGTAAGAAAAACCACGGAAATGATTTTTAATTTATGTACAGCAGAATCTTACTCTTATGATTCCTAGCACTTTCTGGATAATGTTTGCAATAGACTGCTGCCATAAAATGTAATTTTGGAAATAATTTACTGATTTTGGTCGTCCCGTATCCTCTGAATGTCAAAATTATAATTTTCTAATGAAATCCATGTTCAGCTGCAACCTTTCTCTGTCCAAAAATAAAGGAAAACCATCATCTTCAACATTAATTCTAGTGCATGCTACATCAGTTTCTGCAAGTTCTTTCGTAGGTTATCTTACTATTGTTTACTGAAATAATACCGTAAACTGGGGTGTATACGGATGAAATTAAAGAACTCGTATAAAATAATTACGTATATGTTAATAAAACTGCTATTTATAAACATTATTAACTGGGGAGTCATAATAGTGAGGTGGCATTAATAAATGGGTTCGCTGAGGTTTTATCGTACTACTTAATGTACCTACTCGTAACAGTATTAAATGTTTTAGTTATGTAGGCCTACTGTATGGCATGTGCTATTTCTCAATTCGTATGTAGCATGGTGTATAAAAAGAAGTCGTACAGTAACCGGACGTTTCCCATGTATTTATTATGTTACCCTTTAATTGTTTTCTATTTATTCTAAATACATACCTTATATATAGTGTGTAGAAATTTTCATGTTAGCAGTTACCAATTATAATCAAAGTAGTATCCATACTTCCATGATTGGTTGTTTGAAAGTAAAACCCCTTTATTACAACTCCTTTTATAACAACCCTTTCCTCAAGAACTATGGGGTTTTAAAATAGGGGTTTTTCTGTACTGTTAAACCTCTATAAAGACAGCTCCTATATGAAGACCCTATTCTAGGGAACCATAAGGGGTCTTTATAAAGAGGTTTTACTGACTTTTATTGATTATAAACATTTATTTTAATAAAATAAACTTTTAAATTATGTGCAGTCTGTACAGGTTTACTTAGAGTTAATTTATTACTATCCATTTTTTTTATGTTGTAGTTGACGATGGTGGGTTGGTGTGTTTTAGTGGTGGGGGAGGTTGTTGGTAAGGGATTATTGTTGTAGTGGGAGTGGTTTCTGGTATTGGTTTGGTTTTATGAAAGTGAATACATACTATCGACTTTGAATTATGCAATATACAGTAGTTATAAATATGGTACAATTACATACAATATTTTTATCCTGTGATAGGGTCAGATTAGTAAATTAGTTCCATCCTTGTTTTATTTTTCATATACTTCATGCTTCATTATGTGTACTGTTTCTCAGTATTCTCCACTGTTTTGCAATCTCTCTCTTTTATCTAATTTTCCTTTAGTGTATTTATTTTCATCACATAGGTCTATTTTACAGGATACTGATGATACTATACGAGATGTGTCAGTGTGTGTCTTTTACTGTTCACAATAAATACAAATAAATGCAATTTACAAAAATGTGTGTGTACAATACATGAAATTCCATTACAAGAGGTATTTTATCACTTGTAGTACCCAAAATATAAAATACAGTATACAGTAACAAAACAATAATTCTTGCTCTATAATATTTGCAGTAGAGAGAAAAGAGAGATGAACTCTCATAAAAAAATTTGTCAATATATTATAAACGTGGGGTTTAATGGGAGACTTCACGAGCAGAAGGACCTTACAGGTAATCAAGAGCTAAGGCCATGAAAGTCTATGTCAACACACTTTTATGATGTTTGCTTGAACTTTGCTTTTTTTATGCTATTGTATATTTGTGGTGTTTTTACCCATTAGAAAACCATGCTGTTCCTCTGTCAATATTTTGTTCTCTATACTTTTTAGCTTAATCCTATTGGTGCTAAGAACACAAAAATCGGCACTCACTGCTGGTGTGCAAGACATGCTACAGCTAATAATAATTATCAACTCTAAAACTTAAAAAAATATATATGCATTTTTTTTTCCCCCTTATTTTGGAAAGCTTTATTTTCCCATTGCAAATTGCAATAGATTCAGGGAAACTTGAATTGCCAATAGTCAGAAAATTGTAATAAATATATACAAATTTCTGTATAGTTAGTTATCAGTTCTCACATACCTACATACCATCAAGAAAGTGGACACTAAGAGGGTAAATCTCATAATATAACTGCACATTTTTACTTTCTGGAATATCAGTATTTTACTTGTATAGTAATTGGTAGTTTAATGATTTTAAATGTGTAAAATAAAAAATGAATTGTTTTTGGTTTTGTACTGTGCTTGGTTTTTATTGATGTACTTGGCTTTTTTTTTGCCAGTTGTACAGTAGAACCCTGTTATAAAATTTTTCAAGGGACCAGAGAAATGTAGACTTGAAAATTGGGAAAACTTTATAACGGGGCAATATTATATTGAAAAACATGTCTGTGGACCAAGAGAAGGTAACTTTATAGGCAGGAAAATGTTACAAGTGGGGATGTTATAACAGGGTTCCACTGTATATACTATGTGGTTGGTATTCTTCAGGGAGTGAAGTTCATGTACGAGTGTGTGACGGGCCAGAGGATAGAGAATGCATATGGCTGCATCATGGCAGACGAGATGGGGTTAGGCAAGACTCTCCAGTGCATCACCCTCATGTGGACACTGCTGCGGCAAGGCCCAGACTGCAAGCCTATCATAGATAAGGCCATCGTGGTCGCCCCCAGCAGTCTTGTCAAGGTGACGTACTGTTATTGTTTGTGTGTTCTATCTGTAAGTTTTGCCTTTAGTTGTCTCTGCAGTCATTGTCTGTTGTCCACACAATCAAACTGTACTCTGGAACTTAAAACTCTTTGTGATGACAGAGCTAGGTGGGGCAGTGACAGTTCACTAGACTTGCATTTAGGGTGGTGTAGTGGTCAGAGCACTAATTTTTGCAGTAAAATTTGTGAACTAGTAAAGGTTTTCAAAGTAAATTCCTAGTGACAAAAGTGGTTTTTCATGAAATGCAGAAATACTTGTAATGTTTCAGAAAAATGTAACTACATATTTTACCGTTCTACATTTTTACTGTGGTAATAATTTTTGAATGGTTATTTCTGTGAAGATATTTTGTCAGTCCAAAGGTTTCGTCTGTTGCCCTATGTTTATAGGTTACAGGGTATATAAAAGAAGTCCTTGGTACAGAATTTCCAATGGGTCCCCAAAATTTTTGTCTTGAAGGAAATGTTTGTTCATAACAGGGTTTTACATTGCTAAACAGGTTTGGAATCAATGGAAGCTGCCGGTACCGTATTAACAATTGTAAATTTGAATGATGTACTGTAATAAGTTACCTTTGCAGAGCTTATAAATTGAAAAATCCTTTGCATACCTTAAAACACCAGTAGTGAGGACAGGACTGAAGCCATTGTGACATGTTGCAGAACTGGTACAATGAGATCAACAAGTGGTTGGGTGGTAGGGTGAATCCCTTGGCCATAGATGGTGGTGCCAAGGACCAAATTGATCGTAACCTGAGCAGCTTTATGCAAACATTTTCACGCAGGCCAGTCAACCCCATCCTCATCATCTCATACGAGACGTTCCGGCTTCATGCGAAGGTGCTGCACCAGGGCGAAGTAGGCCTAGTACTCTGTGATGAGGTAAGGCTGTGGTTGGTTCAGCAGGCAACTTGCTCACAGCGTATTGTAATCTTGTTTTACTGTAACTTTACCAGGTGTTTCTAACATTTGCATGGTCTTAACTTTGAGACATTGTAGCAAGTGTGTTAATGTTGGAAGGGCCATCGGCTAAAGAACTGCGAGAACCAGACGTACCAGGCATTGATGGGTTTGAAGGCCAAGCGGAGAGTGCTGCTGTCAGGGACCCCAATCCAAAACGACTTGCTCGAGTATTTCAGCCTAGTTCAGTTTGTGAACCAGGGCATCCTAGGCACTGCCCAGGTCAGTGTGCATTGTTATCTTGTGGAAAAAATTATCTACCTATGAGTTACTACAGTTCTTGATGTTCATCTTCTGCAAGAAATGAAAATTTTCTGACTCACCAGATGGTTTCAAAACTTACCAGGACATTATTCTATACTTGTAGGTTATTCATTGTAAAGTGAACACTTTCAAAGAGTGTCTTTTCCTGAATTAATAAACAATCAGGGCTTCAAAATTGCTTACTTACCAGTGAATGGTCTGTACTGTACATAGTTATCTGTGTTGGTTGACAGGAGTTCCGTCGTAAGTTTGAGTTGGCGATCCTGCGTGGGCAGGATGCAGATGCGACAGACGACGAGCGCAAGCGAGGGCAGGCTTGCCTGGAGGAGCTGGCGAGTATTGTGAACCGCTGCTTGATCAGGCGCACTTCGTCGCTTCTCTCCAAGTACTTACCGGTGAAAGTGGAGCAGGTGGTATGTGTGCGCATGTCTTCGCTGCAGAAGGACCTCTACAAGCAGTTTATCTCCAGTGATGCTCTCAAGAAGACTGTCACAGGTGCGACTGTCCTATAATATTTATCTATGGTAAAAGGAGCACTTTTGAATGTGTGATTATTATTTTCCTTTTAGTCACTTAGTATTGTCTTGCCACTTGTTAATATAAACCTAACAATGTATCAATTTACAATGTAATGTACTACAGTAGAGCACAAATTTAAGGAACTTGGGAATAATGAAAACAGCAATATAACAAAAGGTTTGTAGAAACTTAAAATAATATACAACATTTATGAAATAATTATGTAACCTTGATAAAATGGAATATGAATTGTAATGTTGAACCCGTGGATCGTAGGCTCACAGCTAACACCAGGCCGTTGAATATGCGCCGAGTGTAACCACGCACCCAGGAGCAATCCTACACTCCTTAAAAACACTCGTGAACTCACTTATAGCTCGACACTGGGACGAGGAAATACGCTAGCTACACGGAAACAAGCCAGGAGGGAGATTTCAATCAATTTATATTTAAGA
>PNEQ01004094.1:43683-58503 GCA_003012365.1 Medauroidea extradentata
GGGAAGGGAGGACACGAGCGGAGCCGAAGATTGCCGAGACCGGCCGAACACGTCGAAGCGGGACGGAGAAGAGTCACAGACGTCGGACGAGACACCACAGGTCTAATTTAACCACACACTTCTAGGTTATCACTGCATTCACAAGTCGCTGGCCGTAATAATACATTTCAGACAAGGAGTGTGCTACTCCTAGTTCAATGTAAAACTATTAAATATACTTTCACTAGCTGCAGTATTAGGTACCTAGATAGTCTTCAACCATCCATTTAGAAACACACACACACACGCTAAAAAAATTAATTTACCCATGTACCATCTGCACATTTTTTCTCAAAAACAAAATTAAAAATTTGGGGTGCGGGTCATACACGGAAACAGTTTTTTTTGCATAAAATACAGCTTGGAACAGTTGGGTTTATCGTACATTACAGACTGCTGTAAGTATTTAATTTATTAAGTATCAAGCCCTTTTAATATTGTAGCTTGTAAGCAGTCTGATGAGTGAGCATCTAGGTACTTAAAGCGTGGTGTGTAGGAGCACGGAAAACCAGGACCAAGGTAGTGTTCCATTACTCCGCTAGAATGAGTCACTTTGTAAAGCACTCTCTTATGAACCAACAAATGCCGACAGAGTGCAGTACACTCTTGCCGCTGCGGAGCATGCGTGTACTGTGCAGCAGTGTGCCAGCCAGCCATGAGCACAACACTCCCTCGCCTCTCTTGCTGTGCAGTGTGCCGTGCCGCTTCCCCCCCCCCCTCCACCGAGAGATAACGTATCATGATAACAGAGCAAGGCTCAGAAATGCGGCTGGGGTGGCCACAAGCTGAGGACTCTGCGGCCCCAACCACCACCCCGCCATTCTGCCTTGCCTTCTCTCTCCTGGGTTGGGGGGGGGGGGTCCCGGTTTTTTTCTTCCCTTCTTTCCCCACGAAAAGATAGCTGATCGCTGCGAGACGTCAAAATTAACTTCTCATATCGCTTCCAACCGCCACGTACTAACTTTCCTTTCTGCCACGTCAAATTGCCGAGCAGCATACTTTGTAACCGACAGTTTAAAGCTAGTAAATTTCTGGCAATCATCTGTCAAATTTTTTACCCACATATTGTGTAAACGCTAAGTAACACTTTGAACAGAAACGTTGATAAGGACAAACAAATAATTAGGATTTTAGCAGCGACGGTTGTTGAGTGAGGGGGAGGGAGAAGAAAAGGAAAAGGAGTAATGATAGAGGAACCGTGCGAGCTGTGAGAAACATTCTCTCTCTGCCTCCCACTCTTGACACCCCTCAGTTTACAACTACAACTCCGTCTTTCACCACCCTCACCCCCCACCCTTTTTCTCCCCTCTCTGCCATCCCTCCTGCCTTTTTTCCAAGTATTTTTTTTTTTTTTTTAAATATTTTACGTGTATAGCTCGCACCCCTGAATTTTTATCAGTTGTTTTGGAATAAAGGTGTGCACTATACACGCATGAATACTGTACTAATTTAATTCTTCAGATGTCGTCCACATACTTAATTCATGTAATATTTAATGTTATTTAATTACATTCTTGAACAACAGACTATTAAATTAGAGTATATAGTGAATTTTTTTTTTTTTTAAGTTTAGTGTTGAAAATTTGGGGTGCATATCTTACACGGGGGAGGGTGTTACATTGGTAAATAAGGTACAGTAGTTATAATTCCTTGAAAACTCTGGCCTCATATTTGACTTTGAGTCGATTGCACACAGCTGGGCGAGCGATGCTGAGAAACGCCTAGCTACAACAAAAAACAACGCGGCGCTGTGTTTCGTTTAAATGCTTACCTAGATCCTTCCTCATGACCAAGGGTCATCATAACCTGGCAGCTGGCCGGTTAACAAGCATCTAGATACCCAGTCTACACAGCGTGGTGGTGGACGGCATGGGAACTAATTCACAGATAGTGGGTGGCATCTCTGTCAGAATGTATCGAAGTGCAGCGTGTTTATCTTCTTACGTGTCACGTGATAAAACTAGAGTAGCTATCAAAAATATGTAATTACTATATAATTATGCAGACTTTTAAGAACATGTTTACTACCCTAAATGTAAATGATGTCTCTCGCAGATGTTAAAAAAAATGCTCGAGTGCAAAGTATTTTTCACGAGCAGTAATCAGTTTGTTGAATGAGCATGGCACATATTTTATTTTAGTGTTGTAGTCTTGTGCACTTTTTAAGTCGGTTTTTATTGCAAGATTTTTTTTAACATTTTGATGGGAATTTTCTAAATTTTGGCAGGGGAGCAGGAGAGAGACAGAAGACAGAAGTACGTTGGGTGTAGTCATCACTTCTCACGTGTTGATGGTGCACGTGCAGCGGAACCTATCAGGTTCACGCTCCACATTTGTTCAACTGGAAGTTTTTAAAGTTTTTGCCATCTTTTACAGTTCCAGCTTACCAATTCATTGTAAGTGCTGTATGTTATTGTTTTGTGCTAACAGACATTTGTTTAAAATTACTCCAAATTCTGATGAAATGTTATTCACAATTTAACTTTTGCGGAAAAGGAGGGGGGGGGGTCATCATGCTCGCTTATCACTCCTCACCAATGCTGAAAACCTTGCTGTTTGCACAGAACAAAATTTCTTCACTTACTCAGTAATGATACTGGGTGGACTGGAAGTATGAAATGTTGTTTGCAGGCCAGAGTGAAGGGAAGGTGAGTCTGTCGGCCCTGTCGAGCATCACTTCCCTCAAGAAACTGTGCAACCACCCGGACTTGGTGTATGACAAGATCGAGACTAGAAGCGAGGGTTTCGAGAAGGCTCTGGAATTGCTGCCTAAGAACTATGATGTTAAGTTAGTATTTCAGAAATGCATAGTGTTTGGGAATGCTCGATTTACAGACATAATAGTGACAAATATGTACTCTCATTTAGTAATACTGTAAGAAGTAACTACAGTCAAATCTCTTTATAATGTACTCTCTTATAACATTTCACTGGTTACAAGTCTATTTACGTTTGGTCCCTATAACTTTCATTAGTAGTATACGAAATTACTCTGTTATAACAGAGTTATAGTGTATCATATGTTTGCTTACCTAAACAAAGAACGATATGATAGTCTGTGTACCCATTTAGTATCTGTTTAAGGGCTCTTCCTACCAGGCTTGCAGCCACAGAGTTTAAGTGAAGAGTTCTGTTTTAAAATAAATTAATTCTCAGTGAACCAGTTAAAATAGGTATAACTGTTTCAAACAAAATATATCCTAATCCTACTTAATATTCGTAAGAAACATTTCATTACATAGCGTAGATTCTTACAAATGAATCCATTGAGAAATACTAAATTAATTGTAATACTGATTCCCCATTTAAACTCGGTGGCTGCAACTTGGTTGCCAGAGTCCTTAATAATTGTTTGTTTTTAACGTCTTCACAATTTAAAAATAAAGTATCTGTCTGTGTTAGTTACTGTGTCCAATTTTGAAATTCTACAATCCATCGAAATGTAAACATCAGTTTTCTGATGTTTAAAAATACTTTTGTATTATTCACAGGTTTTGTTAAACTTGGGACTGTGGTTGGTGCAGTAGCTAGAGCACTTGCCTCCCACCAAGGAGATTTGGGTTTGATTCCCAAATCCCAGCAGGGACAGTACCCAGATTTTTGCTTGTGGAAATTGTGCCAGGCGATGCCACTGGTAGGCAGGTTTTCTCAGGGATATCCAGTTTCCCCTGCCCCTTCATTCCGGTAATGTTCCACACTCACATCATGTCACCCTTCACCACAGCTAAAGACCTAGATGTTGAGTGCTGACCAATATCTCTTCACTTCGCTTCACTTTTGTCAAACTGTGACTGTGATTGCATGGTATTCATAATTTTTGATTAAAAAACATTTACAATAGTAATTAAAACTAGTATTTGTACATAGTTCTAATTTAGTATGTTGCTGTTGTGTGGTGGTTTGTCAGGAAGGTGATGCCAGAGCTATCTGGGAAACTGATGGTCCTGGATTGTCTTCTGGCCATTGTGAAGACTACTACTAATGACAAGGTGGTCCTTGTTTCCAACTACACACAGACCCTGGACTTGTTCGAGCGTCTCTGTCGCATGAGGAACTACCAGTATGTTAGGCTGGACGGCACAATGACCATCAAGAAGAGAGCCAAGGTCAGTCATTGTACCATTTATTCACCTAATTTGTTGCTGGTGACCTTATAGTTCACATGTCGCAGTTTATTTTCTTGTAACTCAAGCTCATGACTTCAAGGGTAGGGCTACAGTCCATCCCATATAAGAATTCAGTATTTTGACAGCCGATGCTACCAATATTTGTACCACGTGCCAAACATGTAGCAGAATAACATACAATTTAAAACAACAGACTGTGATCGTATGACCTGATGAAGCAGTAGTGGCAGCCCTGATCAACAAATCAATTAACTTCCATCGCTGATATTGTAAATATGTAGTGTTTATTATATGTGAAAAATAAGTAAGCATTTTGGAGGAAACGTAATATAATAACATGACTCCGTATCCAGCATTAGTCTGTTAACTATTTTATTCTATTCAAATCACGTAATTTTATAACTACCGGTAATGTACAAACAACCGCACCGTTATCAGTCGACCTGTAAACAAAACAAAGGACTGCTATTTGCGAGTGTGAAAAGTGACAGTGTAAATGTGTGTTTGAGATTCTTTTAATGTGTTACTTTAATATTTGAGCGTTTATTTAATATATTATAATGGGATTAAAAAACCTAGCTCGTAATCACCAATGGGATATTATGACGTGCGGCAACCAAAATCAAGGATGCCCTTTGCAAGTGTTTGAGCTTCTCGTGTGTTCGTGTGTGTTTGTGATTCTTATAAGGTGTTATTTTAATATTTTGTACGTACAGTATATGTAATTGTAATATATTGCAATTCAGGGATTAAAATACCCAGCCTGTAATTGCCAGCGACAACTAGGTATTAAGACGTGTTTTGGAAGACGGGAACTTGTAGCAGTGTGGCATGTCTACGAAGCAGATAATCCGTCCAGAGAAAAGTGCTGCAGAAAATTAAATAAAAATGTTACATACTTTTTATTTTAACAGAATTTGTGGGTAAAGACTTATGGTTCTTGTTGTAGGCCTATATGTAAACATGTTTTTTCAATGCGCTGACTCAATAAATTCTTTAAAAGTCTGTTTTTATTTTCTTTTTTTCTTTTTCTTTTTTTTTTCCCCAAGTAAGTGGTACCATTATCAAGTCCACATAAGATTTTGTGCCTGTCAGCTGCAAAAAACTAGGCTTACATATTATCAAAATAAAAGGCTAGAAGACCTACGCGTATGTATTTCCCGGTCATTAAAGTGTACTTGTTTCGTCATATTTGTTACCAAAAGATTTACGTACCTATAGCTGATTTGGGCAATTACGCCTACCCAGGTTTGTTTATTACTTACACTTTTTATTGATATATTATTTCCGCTTAGGTTGTAATAGCGCAAATTTTTTGCTATGTAGTGTACAAAAAATTTGTTAAGAAGTGTTTTTTTAAATATTAAGTATTGTGATTTGCCCGACAATGAATGATAACACTGATATTTCAAAGGTAGACCTACCATAAAAGGTAAGTTTTTTTGATAGTCTACTACTACTTGAAACTTAAACTAGGCCTATATATGGCTTTATGATCTGCTAGTGTAGAACCAAATTGAAGGCAACACTTAAAATAATTGTAATAATGCTTGCATGAATTATTTTATTTATTATTTTAGTTTAAATATGTTTGCTTGCACTGTCGTATGCTCTTGCAACTTTAGTTTGTTGTAACCAAATGAGCTACTATTGTTTAAATTTTTTAGGCGTCAAGTAGAAAAAGAGGTAAGTTACTCATACATGTTTATTAATTTTTGGTAATGCCGTTAAATGTTATAATTTTGAGCATACCTTGGAAAATATACAATAAATAATGTTAAATTTTGAATGATTATGTTAACTTAACATCTGTGGAGTAGGCTATCCATTGCTGCAATATGAAATAATTCCATTAACATTGCCCACCTAGCCGTAGTAAGGTTAATGTGTAGCAAGTATTGAAAATAAATTACTTGTCTGAGATCTAAAAAAAAAAATCCAAAGAAAATCACTTATTGGATGTTATTTCAGTCATAATATACCTTTACTGTTGACATGTTTTGATTGTCAGCTGGAAAGCACATGGTGGTGGAAGGATACATATTGTTTTTGTTTACATTGGCCTACATTTTATGATTTATCAAATAATGAAATTCTTTTACATTATGGACTGTACGTTAAGTTTGAATTTTTTGTGTTGATAAAATTGTGAAATGGACTGGTGTCACTAATTAAAACAGCCAGTCAATATAATTTGTATTCATATTAAAGTACTGAAAAGATTTTTATAAAATACTTATTCTTTGTAAGTTTTTAAAACTCTCAATAACACTGTACAGTATTTGAATATTATATTATCTACAGTATGTATTATTACAGTAAAAATTTTATGCTTTAATGCTGGTAACATAAAAAAGTAAATGATAAGGCTTAAAAACATGAAAGATAGTAAGGGATTACTCTGTTTTGAAGTATGTGCTGTCTTCTTTACAGTAGGTGCCAATAGAAACACAGTGCAAAGTGGCTATGTAAAAATTCTACAGACAAATTTTTTTTAAGCTGATTTTCCTCATATTTTTTAATGTGTTATTCAACCCAAAATTTGTTTAGTTTCTCAAAATTAAGTTGCTTGAAAGACATAGCTTTAATTAATACTGTTGTTAGGCTTTACTTACTGTATCTGGATTTATGTGGTGAGCGAACAAGAAAGAGGTGGGTGGCCCATTAAACTACAAAAGAGCCAGAAATATAGTTTGCAACTCGTCTGTGATTGACCTCTTGGGTGACAGATACTGTACATATGCATGTAGTCCCACTGTAGGTGAGAGTTGGTGTAGTTGGGTGGTGTAACCTTGAAACTGGTTGCTTCACTGATCGTGTAACACGGCGTGGCATCTGAATGATGTCTCACGGGGTCCAAAGTGTGGACTTTCGAGTCTAATCCTGCCTGAGTAGGCTGTCTTAGTCTTTTTCTCTTGCAGCTTGGTAAAATGCATGTGATTAGAAATAATATTAGTTCCATGTAATTCAGGTGTTTACAAGCTTATCTACCATTTCCTCAACGAAGCCCAACTGAAGACTGAAGTAGGGATGTGTACACAAAGGCTCATTTCTGTCTCTTTCGTACGTATGGATGAGATACTGGGGATGAGAAGTGATTTGACTGACGCCAGTCCAAATTTAGATATCACAGAGAGCCTTGTTCTGATGCTTTGCACTAGCAAATGAGACATGGTGAGTGAGTGATTTTGCTCAGCACTTAACATTGAGGTCTTTAGCGCTGGTGCGTGGTGACGTGATGCGGCTATGGAGCAGCGCCGGAATGATAAGAGCGGGTTAAATATGAGATCCCCAAGGAAACCCGCTGATCAACGGCATTGTCCGACAATTCACACATGCGAAAATCCGGGGTCCGGCCTCGCCAGGAATCGAACCGGAATCACCTTGGTGGGAGGCGAATGGTCTGACCACTCGGGCATCGATGCTCCTAAAAGAGACATGGTAGCTGGAAAGAAGGATGGAGAAGGCAGATGTACTAGATCTGGCCTTTGAGATAGGTTGCCCTCTGCTCTGACCACCAGCAGATGAGATGTGGTTCCAGTTTCAATATTGTCTGTTGAATTGCCTCAAAGGTCCCTATTTAAACTGCTAAACTTTTGGGTGTAGTGATAATAGCATATGGAGAGAGTACTCAAAGGCATGGCATCACACGCCTGATTTTGCAGACTTGTAGATCTGTGCCCATATGCATCCATTGTCTCTCAGATGATATGGAATGAAGCCCTACGGTGGAGATGCAATGGAATTCAAAGGCCAATGGAAACGAAAGTAACTCTAAAAAACCTTCTGGTCAACGGCAGTATCTGCCACATTTCTCATGTGTGAAAAACCTGTATTGATCATATCAGAAATCAAACCCAAATTACTATGGTGTGAGGCAAGTGGTCTATTTAGTATGCTACCACAGCCCCTAGGGGTAGAGATGTAGCACATATATATGGATGAGGGTAGGTGGTGTGGATTTATCTGAAAATGAGAAGATGGCTGTGGCAGGAGTATTACGTGTACTAGGTCGACTAATGTTGTAGTTTCGGTAAGCAGCAAGATCTGTTGTAAGAAGGCATCGTCCAGAAACAGCTGAAAAATTTTTTTTTTGCTTGAACACCTAGATGTCCAGAGCAAGAGAAATATTGGGTGCTGTGAGAAGCTGGCTCTAATACACTTATTTGCTGACAGATGTGCTACATGGTTGTGACAAATGTACGGGGTGGCTTTTTTTTTTCAATTGGAACTTCCTGCAAGGCAAAACAGTGTGCCACCTGGTGGCAGTAGAATCTGGGTCCCATTATATTAGGTGCTTGTAAGCTGGAGTGAGGAAACGTGGAAGCTTGATGTTGTGCATGCTGTGTTAAAAGCTGTGTACACAGATGTTGTTAAGGAGCCTGCAACAAGTAGGAATGTAGATTTATATCTGTGACAAAAAGAGGATGCTTTTCGCCATGCTAATGCTACGTTGATGACAGTAGTGTATTTTTTTTACAATGTATTATCAAAGCTTTACAACCTTTTAATCATTGTTAAGGAGTTTTGCTGGCACATTAAAAATTGACTCCTTGACAAATATAATTTGTATATACTTTACATACTGTATTTTCAAATATTGCGTACGAGTGCACCTGTAAGCAGCCTGTGCAGTGTGTACTTGCAGGTGGTGGAGAGATTTAATGAGCCGTCTAGCCCAGACTATGTGTTCATGCTAAGCTCGAAAGCAGGAGGTTGTGGTCTGAACTTGATTGGAGCCAACCGGTTGGTGATGTTTGACCCTGACTGGAACCCAGCCAATGATGACCAAGCCATGGCTCGTGTTTGGAGAGATGGCCAGAGGAAGCCGTGCTTCATTTACAGGCTTCTCTGTGTAAGTTTCATAACCATTATGCTGTACCAATCTTTACTTCTTAATGTTTAATTACCATCATCTTGGTGTACTATTATATTCGAAATTTTATTTTTGTCAGTATGTTGGCAATATTATTACATGTTAAAATAAAACGTTAGGTTTTATCAGACATCTTACTTTCCCTGTAGCTGGTCCTGATTCTATACTGTCTGTATTATGCTTTGGTCTGTTGCAAATTAGAATTTGGTTGTGTAGTTTGGAATTCTGTAACTACTACAGACTTGGGTAGAATTGCAACATTTTAAAAATAACTCATTAGCTACTGTATACATATCTTCATTTAGCTCTTTAAGAAAAAATCTAAAGATTCGAGTTACGATAAAACTAGTAGAGTATTTCCACTGATGCTGAAATTTTTTTCTGGCAAAGTATCATTGCTATGAAATTTTAAGTAAGATTGGACTCAGAGTCTCTATATATTATTAAACATCTATATAAAGTATTTCAGCAACTGCAAAGAGCTTTTAAGACATATACTGTGTGTATATTCATGCAGAAAGAATAAAATATGTACCGTAACCGTGCAATATTGTTTAGCAAAATGTGGCATGTGCTTGAATTCTCATTTAATTGTATAAAAAGTGCAATTTCTGATAATTGTAAGTGCTGAGTCCTTTATTTATCCTCAGTCACTTTTTTCTGTACATTTGCATACTGTTTCTGAATTTTTTAGTTTTATTTATTTTTCAAATTTCATGTGAAAAAGAGAGGGAGAGAGTGAGTGTGAGTGGGTGTGTGTGTTTGCGCACGTACATGAGTGCATGTGTCTGTATTTTTTTTATAAATGTATTGGTAGTGTGTGTATTTTTCGTATGTTTTGTGTCTTTTTTTTTATATGTAGGGATGTCAGTGCCACCTGTCAAAGGTGTATGTGTTGGTTGGCACTTAAATAATGTGTAAAATAAAATGACTGAAATAATATATAAAATGAAATGACTAAATAAATACTGTACATTATAATAATAATAATTATTATTGTAGTTGTTTGAAAGAAACAAGGTACATATGTCATCATTAGCTACACCTATTTTCTGTGAAAATATTTTATGATTTTGTCAACTTTTATGAAGTGATTTATGTAACTTTATGTCCTTTTTCTGTGTCCCTTTGTTATAAATGAAGCAATATTTTTTTTATACATATTAAAATATTTTGGGAATTACGAATGCATGCAAAGTTATTGTTTAAATAAAATTATTTCCTTTATACAAATGTGTATATACTGTATATTACGGTATTGTAATTTTATGGTAGCAAATTCATTGCAATATTTTCATGGTTTGTGTGTACGTATATAGAACACAAATACATACTGTATGTGTGATTAGAATGAAGGAAATAAGTTTATAAAACAACATTAGTCATCAGAATTATTTATTATTTACTGCAGCCATAAATCAGAAATTTTGTGGACATGAAAATGCAAACTACAGTACTAATTATAAGAGTAATTAGGTTGTGTTCACTCACCAACATATTCCATTATATCTAACAATTTAAAACTTCGAGTTTATTTACATTTGTTAGGAAACAGTACATACTGTATATTAGAAATTTGGCAGTAAAAAAAAAATTGTCATATGAAAAGGATAAAGTTAATAACATAAATATCTTGAATGTGTTAATTTGTGTTTCATCTCTATATTTCCTATTTTAAACAACAATTTTTATCTGCTGTTTTCACAATTTTTACAGCCAATAAAATTTATATTGGATTAGTGTGTCATTCCGTTCCTTGCAGTTTGCACGATGCACGAAGAAAGTTTATTGTGAGCCATATTTCCAGATACATCAGTTTGGGAAAATGATACATCCCAGCTCCACTACAAATTTAAAATTTTTTTATTGTCAATCTTTTATTTTTGAAGTATGAAAAGATATGGTTTTTAATTTTATGTTTTATCACAAGAAATTAAAAACAAAAAAGACCAGCAGCACAATATGTAAACATGTTGTGTCATGTAACCTAAATATCATCATGTATACTTTGCTACTCTTGAAACTCACTTTCACAGTTTAAAAATTGTTTCTGTCGCTGGTCCTTAAAACTGATTTATAATAGGAACTTACCCTCTTATATGGTTAAGGTTTTCTTGTTTAGGCTATAAGTTTATTATGTATTAATATTATTATTATTATTACAGGGTTCTACTGTAATTGATACATTTTGTGATTTCAAACTGAGATGAGAAATCTCACAAAAATTTCACTGTTTCGTGGATTGCGAGAAAACAGGTGCCTGCAATCATAATGTCATCATTTCAGTTTTTTAAGTATTGGTTGTTAAAAGCGTTTCTATTACCAAAAAAATATGGATAATGTTTATTATTGGGACAAATGCATAGCTGCCAACTCTTACGATTTTCCCGTACAATGTACGATTTTGTGCCTTATTGTACGGTTGTACGATTCATGTGAATTATTGTACGATTTTCAAGGTTTTTAAATTTTTTTCTCCGTTTGGTCAATTCATATTAAGAAATCTGGTACTGAAGTCTTGTAATTTTGGTACCGAACATGTGGTATGTAGATCTGTCTTACAGCGTCGTATATAGGTAATAAAGAAAAGTGTACTACCGTAGTTTTGGGAAATAGCGTGCTTCATTTATAGCCATTGTACAATATTATTCACTACAGAATACCGTATTATTCACGTATCGTACGAACGTAGCCCGGACATTGCCGAACACACCCGATCTATTGTAGTTGTCTTCCTGGCGAAATGGCCGTCGTGACTCGTGCAAACAAAAGTCACGAGACTGTTTTAATTTGAAGTGTTTTTTCCTGTTTACCGTTTCCGTGTAGTAATTGCTCAAGAACACGCATCAAATCTTGTGAACTGAAGGAAACTATCGTTTAATTCTTATTTTTCCAGCAAATATGGAAGCGCACATCGTAGTTGCGTAGTGTTTGTAAATGTGGTGTTTGCCAAGCTTATATGTATAATTTTGTTACTGTGGCGACGTATTTTAGTGCCGGTACTTGTATCGACGTCGCATATTTAATAGTCGTAAAACGTGTGAATATTGCAAGTTTCACGTCTGGGAAATGCAACTTTTCGGTTTTTACAATTACGTTTTTATATACAGTAATTGCCAAACCGTGTGGGTGTTAAAAACTGTTCAAAAATTTAAAGTAAGTGGCATTAATATTGTATAAGAGATTAAATACTCTCACAGCTGCACGTTCAACGATGTACAATTTATTTCTCTAATCCACAGTCTTTGCAGTGTCGGAGAGTTGTGGTTAGATTTGCCAAGTGTAATTAAATTACCTAATTTGCACTCTTAGAATTTTTCGTGCAATTATGGAACTGTGAAAGAGAATTTAACAGCTGTGTTACCAGAAATCGTGATGTTAGGGCCTATGTATTGGTGTATTAAAAACTGTAAAGTTTGTAAACTTGTAGAAACCAAAACTACCTATACCAGGTTTGTTTAGATTTGTATGAATATTAAAACTAAAACAGTTTTTATGATGGTACAACAAAGTAAACCTACTGTAAAATACGTTCAGTAATTTCCCTGTTTTTGTTTTTTTTATACTGTAATAGCCCTAGGGAGGCTATGTAATTTTAGCCATGAACACAACATATCTATCGTAGTCAAAATTTTAGCTAATTTTATTAATTATTCAGCATGTTCTAAATTTATTTTGCATACAACATTTTGACATGTTCACAGTGCAGTATTTTATTTTAAAAAAATAGCTTAAGTGTTTTAGTTCGATGGCATTTACATATACACAACACGTGAAATGCCGCAACCCGTTTACGCACAATTTTACTCATTTCGAAAATTGTACTATTTCTGAATCCTTGAGGTTGGCAGCTATGCAAATGTTTTGTTTGGTCGTAGCCAACAATTTCATTCTGTGCATTTATGTAGTTTAATTTTTGATAATTTGTAAAAATACAAATTTTCTAGTGTGAGCCATTAAAATGCTTTTATGTAAGAGAAAGTATTTATCGGTGTAGGTACTTTGTATCTGATTGAACCTAAACATTACAGTTATATTTCACTGAACAGAATACCGATGTATGTACATTATTAGTACTGGTGAAAATTTAGCAATGCGAGAAAAAAAAATTGATAGTGACATAATCAAGCTAATGGTGTGCTGTATATCTTCGTTGGCTGGGATTGTGAAATGGTTTGTGGGTCAAAGTGTGTGCTTGGCAAGTGGGGATAAGTTTGAGGTTCTAAAGTGGCCTGGGATTTTCGAGTGACATTTTAAGTTACCATATGAAGTTAATGTACACTGTTATGTGACAGCATTTTCAGAACTGAATGGAAAATTTTGATGAATATGAATTGAAGTGTTGCTGTGTTGAATTCATGAGAGTATAGTTTGAGTGCTGGTTCTCACAGACTGGCACCATAGAGGAGAAGATATTCCAGCGGCAGGCCCACAAGAAGGCCCTGAGTTCGTGTGTTGTGGACAATGAGGAGGATGTCGCACGGCACTTCACCCAAGCTGACCTGCGACATCTCTTTTCTTTAGAAGATGGAACTATCAGTGATACCCACGACAAGTAAGTTTACTAAGTGTTGCTTGGTTGTTTGGTCGTTGGTTGACCAATTAGGGTCACATTTACTCCAGTGGTGTACTTTTATAAAATTTTCTGCTCTTCTTAGAATTAAAAAAACAAATCAGCTTAATAAATGTTGTAAATCAAGTAGAGTGGACGACATATTTAAAATGTCAGGGAACCCAGGGTACCAGTTAGTCATCCTGCTTACTCGAGTGTAAGTCATTACTACCACATGAACAGCAATCACAAGTCTTGAAACAAAACCCACTCTTCGGTATCTGGCTACATGTAATAAACTACTACGTATATACATCTACCTATGTTGAAAGTTAGTCACCCATTCTCTCTGCGTATAATGCAATAAATGGCACTAAAATTATTCTGTTCTCTCAATTGTGACAGTTCATTAGTTGCTTCTTATTTCATTACATCCCTCTGAGTCATGGATTCTGGTGCAAAAATAGTTTGTAAATACTGTATGTAAATTAGTAAATAGGCAATAGGTAAATTAGTACAATGTAAGCCTCCACTTGCTGCCTGATGAAGCCGGCCTAGCCGATGAAATATGTTCGCCCTCTTATGTGTTTCTGTAGTCTGTCAACTAATACAGCTCTGAAAGGACCATATTTATCTGACTATCAGACTATGTTTTATTTCAGCTTTTACTTCCCAAAATCTGAAGATTTTTAAGTTTTGTCTTTTTTTTTTCTTACACATTTTTTGGTATTTCACTTCTGTGTTGAAGCAATGAAATGTAAAATCACATGGAAAGTAAATTTTCATGCTAGTAAAATCTAACAAGTGTAATTTGAATGCTCATTCCAGCATATTATGGGTGTATTTGTTTTGAGTTATACAATTATTAATAAACCATTTTCAACTGATAGACTTCATCTAATTTTACCCATACTTGATGATTAGGGAACATGTTTCATCTACTTAACCAACAAAATATACATTATACAATTTATATTTCAGTTACTAATCTAAGTTTGCTGCTTTTTTACTTTATTGGGAAAGTTGATATTTTTAGGGCTGGGCCGATACCAAATTGTGCAGATACTTGTCGATACCGATACATTGTTGCCGATACCACAGATACCAGATACCGATACCAATTAAAACGTAGTCTGTAGATGAAATCAAATTGAAGTTAAATTTTCTGATTTAACATTTTATTTACTATGTGTACACACATATATTTTACTGTAAATTACTCAGTT
>PNEQ01004094.1:59503-72829 GCA_003012365.1 Medauroidea extradentata
AGAAAAATAAAACAGAATATACATGTGATAAAGTTATATTACGGCGATATACCGTATGTATTATATTTTTACTTTGAGCCTTGTGTATATGTGATATTATTTGTAATATTTCAAGGTTAAACAAATACTTCAGTATCGGTTTTGAGTATCTGAAATTTTTTTGTCAGATACTTACCGATTCCGATACCGTAATATCGGCGGATACTATGGTATCGGAATCGGCATCGGCCCAGCACTAGATATTTTCCTCTAGACTACAGTGAAAATATAAGGGTTTTCTGTCCTGTATTCAATGTCATCTTACTTTCTTGTAAATGCAGTTGTGCATCCTATCTTTTGTTAAAAATGTAATTAGTAGCCTAGTGGCCTTTTGTCGCTGTATTATATTATGTATTTTATTGTAATTTTAAGGTAATGTAGCTATGAATAGATGATTTAACTTCTCTGAAAAGATATGGTTGATGCTTTGCAAACGGTAGAGTTTTATTGATTACACTATTTTTCTCACTAAATTTTGGATTATAGTAATGCATGGGCTGGGCCAGAAGTTGACTGATTTTCTCTCTCTGTCTCTCTCCTCTCTGTCTCTCTCCTCTCTCTCGCTTCTCTCTCTGTGTGTGTATACATATATATATATATATACATGCACACACATACACATTGCCTGTAAATTGCTTCTCTTTTCACTCAGTGTTAGATCAGCAGTTAGCAGCACTCTCCTTCCCATATGTGTAGATCCGAAAATGTTTTTGTTTCAGATTCCGGTGCAAACGTTGTGTGAACCGCATTCAAGTGAAGCCACCACCAGATGGCTCAGACTGCTCGTCAGATCTGTCATGTTGGAACCACTGTGCTGACAAGAAGGGCCTTGTGGATGTTGTGCTTAAGCAGTGCTGGGACATGGGTGTTTCATTTGTGTTCCATCACCGATCTCATGAACAAAAGCTTGTACCTTAGTACAGTATATCCATCTATCTTCCAGTTCTAACAACTTTGTACTGCAGTTTTTACCTCGACTTTAACTGTGATATTTCACGTTAACTAAATATTACTGTATTTTCAAGGACCTACACCCTAGTTATTTTTATTGTGCAAATGTTTGTTTTGCGTTCTTGTTAGATTAATGATTTTTTTAAGTACGATATCAACCATTTTTATACTCTTGTGAAAAAAAATATCTCATTGCCCTCTACTTACTACTCAAATTAAGTTTTTGTGCAATTGCTTAGCTGTTCTTAAACTGTGTAACATGTCCATATTGAGAAGAGAAACCATTTTTGTCTTCAAAAAGTGGTTTTTACATATCAGCGTTATAATTTACCGTTTTGATTGAAAAAATATTTTTTTTTATTAAATGTATTGTAGTTAAGTGTATATATTGATTTGTAAGGTGTTTTTCCTCCTTCACCCATCCCTTTATATTCATAAAGAATGATGGTACTGCAGTGTTGAACCAGGAGTTAGTGAACTAATTTTAGTATCCAGTGATCCAAAGGTTAATTATCTTCCTATGGTGTTTATTGCAACTAGAATTGCTTTTAAAGCACTTTTGAAAAGTTTTTTATGCTTTATATTTTATTTGTACATATATATATATATGTTTTTATTTTATTTGCTCACCGGAAATAGAAGGCTAACAGTACAGTACACTTTTTTAGCAGAGAAATTCCGAGTGAATTAAGGTAGGAATTATGAGAAACCATTTGGGAAAACAATTCCCTTTTACCGTATTTTCCAGCATATAAGACAACTATTTTTTACATATTTTAAGTCTTCAAAAATTGTTACTCGTCTTACATGAAGGTGTGAAAATTTGGTAACCTAAAAATTTTATATGTATTTGTGACACAGGCCACTTTTACCTCACAGAGCAAAATGGTTACCATGTGCAAACACCTACATTATGAGAACCATGCTGTTGGAGTATGTCTTCATACTTAATGCTGGCAGTTCCATTCAGGTGATTGTACTCTGGTTCACCATCTTTGTTCAACTGAAGCTTATACTTGATAAGTGCATCCTGAGTTGTACTGTTTGCTCCAACATGGTGTAAACCAGACATTGATGTATTGTGGCGGGTCACAGCGTCTCTTTCGTCAGACTCCCAATTACTGCCTAAACCTAATAGTATGTGCAGCATCCAAGTGAGGAAATGAGGTTTTGGTACACACTTTTCAACACTGCGCTCTGTCAAGCACTTCACGGTTTTCTTCAGAAAATATAATACACCACGGAAACTGTGCAGTGTGACAGGGTCATTAATGGAATTCTTATCTGGAGCCATGGTTTTCTGTGAAGGGCTTATAAACTTGATCAGTTTGTGAAGTAGACCAAACACTTGGCGATTTCCATCTTCCTTCCTGTTAATTTCTTGTTCCTTCAGGTACTCTTTCCTGTTAGAATCAACACTGTGCAAAGTTTTAGCATCTTCATGGAGTAAAAATTTCTGGATAATGGAAGGAAGCATGTTATCCTTATTTTGAAAAACTTTTTCTCTACCACCTTTGTATTTTAGTAACACTTGTAAGATCTGTGAGATGACAGGGGCAGTAATTTTATGAGTAAGAATTCTGGAAAATGGTTCTATGTAATTTTCTTCCATCATTGTATGTGATTTGCTTGTGTTGTATGAGTTTTCATGTGTATTTAAATTTTTTTGTTTCAAATCTTTATTTTGGGTGTTATTTTTTCCTAACTCAGAATTGAAAATATCTGAATGAGTTCCCTTTGTGTTATACCAAGTATTGGAATATACATATTTTTTTTGTTGGTTATTTTTTGTGCTGTTATTGTTTTTGTAATTTAAATTATTTGAAGACACTGGACTGTATAACTTAAAATTGTCTGTTGAAAGAGTTGTAGATGTTTCCTTGTGTAAGATTTTTGGTGCTTCATCATTAGTGTCTCTAGGAGAAGTATCATATTCATCATTAAGCATATGCATCTCAGCTGCACTAAGCAATGTAGGTATGACATTCTCTGGAAAATTAAATTTACTACCTGTTTCTCGCTTTTTTCTTTCTGTTTGGCCAAGAATACTTTCAATTTTGTATGTTATCTGATGAATTTTTTTAATTCCTGCCCCTAGCACTCTGCTGAGGAAGTTAGATCCGGGCAGACCACTATGGTGTAGTGCAAAACTTGTCATTTTAACTACTGCAGGTCTAGTGGCAGACTTGGCTTTTTCATTACCTGTTTTAACCATGTTCTTAAGTCTTCCGGTGCCATCATGAATTACGTCACTTGCAAATCCTCGGTTGCTGAACTGTGCATCATCAGACATTTCGTTTTCCATCATGGAACTTATATCTTTCTTTACTCTCTCTAATTTTGGTTCCTCAGAATCCATTTCATAGTCGTATTCCATTTCATCAGAATCCTTGCTATTGCCAAAATTGGATAGTGTGTTCAGGAGAGTCAAAGCGGATACAGCAGCTTTTGTCTTCAAACTCTTTATTATTTTTTTTCCCTTTTCAATAGGGATTGCAGCAATTGCTTTCTTTTTTTTGTAAATATTGTAACTAATATTTGCAACATCAATGCCTTTGTTTAAAATACCTGTTTTCACTTTTTGATACCAGGGTTTGTTGGGTTCTGTAACTGAATCATCAACCTCATACTTTGGTGGTTCAGACTGATTAGGTAATTGAGGTGAGTTAGTAGTCTCATCACTGCCTTCTGTGTCTTTACCGTATAGTTCTTCCTCCAGGACATCTAGCTGAGGTGAGTTAGCTGTCTTATCAGTGTCTTTGCCATGTAGTTCTTCCTCCAGGACATCTAGCTGAGGTGAGTTAGCTGTCTTATCAGTGTCTTTGTCATGTAGTTCTTCCTCCAGGACATCTAACTGAGGTGAGTTAGCTGTCTTGTCAGTTTCTTCTATGTCTTTGCCATGTAATTCTTCCTCCAGGACATCTAGCTGAGGTAAGTTAGTTGTCTTATCACCATCTTTTGTGTATTTGCTGTGTAGTTCTTCCTCCAGGACATCTAGCCATACTCCTTTTATTTTGTAGATATCTTGTTTCAATTCATGATCAAGGATGTCTGTAGTCTCGTAACGAACCATGTCCAAATCAACTGCTCCACCTCCATGTCGTCGCCCACCTCCTCCACCTCCAAGCCGTCGCCCACCTCCCAGGTATGCCTTAGTTGTTTCGTGAACTGCTCTCTTTTGACGTGTGTAGTATCTATCTAAGTGTGGGAGGTGTGGGCTGTTAATTCCATCACTGGAATTTACTTCTGTGTCTTGACTTTTACTGGTAAAGCCCATGTTGGTATAGTGTGGTTTTATGTTTCTCACATACTCTTCGTAAGATCTGTGTTCTGGAAATTTTACCTCTTGCGTAGTCACACCACTTGGTTCTTTTTCTGGAGATTGTGTTGTCTTAATAGAATGAACTTCTTTCGTGTTGGTTTGTTGCAATTCTTTTTCAGCTTCCTTCATTAACTTTTCTCCTATTTCTGATAGAAATTTCTTTGTCAGTGAGCTAGCTTTGTTTGCAGCAGCGTCAATGTCAATATTCAGCAGTTTGTTGCCTGTGATTTCAGCAAATTTCTTGATGAACCCAATAATGATTGAAGATCCCATTTGACTTGCCAGTGAAATGTTTGCTATTTCCTCAATTTTCCCTGCAGTATCCTCCACTTGTTTTTGGGCAATGCTTCTACTGTATTCGATGGCATGTTTTATTATTCTGCTTTCCTTGATTTTTTGGAGAGCTTTGCCACACCCTTGGACTCCTGCCTTTACTAGTTCATTGAATGCTTCGACAGTGCCTGGCTCTACAGGTGTTCTTGCTTCCTTGCTAATTTTTGCACCTGTCATGACGACACCTTTAGCTACCAGCTTACCGACTGTAAATACAAGATTACTTATTTCATGTTCGTGTGACCTTGAAAAATCCTCTATCTTCTCACCAGCAGTTCGTATTACTTTACTGGTCAGTTTTCCAACACTGTCGAAGTAGCCACTGGTGAGAACGTGTTTGAAGCCAGACCCTGCAAGCTTCAACACCTCTTGGATGAACCAACTGGACATTCCCAACACATCATTCGGACCCTTGTTATTACCCAATGTTTGTAGCTCTTCTCCTGCACTTTCCAATGCAGACTGGGTGATTTTTCCAGCAATCATGCCATATGGAGCAGCCTCCTTGATCTTCGACCCAAACCAGCCCACCAGATAAGATGTCTTGTTGCTTGCTTTGCTGATAGCCTGGTCTATGGTTTCACTCTCAGCAAGGTTACTTAGTACACTGCCTGCTTTACCAATTGCAGCCTCTGTCAGATTTACATACTTTGAGACATAGAAGTCAATATCATTACTGGCAGCTTCATCTACAAACTTGTTACCCATAGCCTCAATACCATTCAGGATACCGTCTCCCACCATAGATATGGCACTTCCGACCACTGGTGCTATAGAGAACAATGCAAAGCTACAAAAATTCATCGCACCCTTCACTGCAGAGTTTGTTGTATTTGTAAACGATTGAGGAAAGTCATATTCCTGTTGGGATATGGCTTGTAGTTTTTCACCTATTTTCTTCGCTGCTTTGTGGACAACTGTTTTACCTGTGTCACATACATTCTCAACAATGTTTGACGTGCTTAATGATTTCAATTCCTGACCAATTAATCTGGCAACCGCATCAAACGATGCTATGTTTTGGATCTTAGTCTCCTCTTGGAAGGTTCTCGTTATCCTCAAGGCCAGTTGCATGAAATAATCACCACTGCTGATGACCAAATGGTGATCGTCATCTAGTGTTTCTTTGGGACTGTTTGTAGTTAATGTTTGGTTATTTGGAGAATTTTTAAAGTCTACCTGGTTCTCAAGAATTTGTCTGGCACCAAATACTGGTGCATCAAAATAAGGTTTAGCCAAATCATTGTTAGAGAAAAGTACTTTTTGAAAGTATGCTGACGTGATGAAGTTTTTGGCCCTACTGTTAACATGCAGTTGCTCTGGGTTAGCGCTGCGACATTTGAGCCTCACACCACATGTTGGCCGGGACACGTCACACTTGGCACCGACACCCTGTAGGGAAAATACAAAAAAATACAAACTACAATTCCAGCAACAACAAAAATACCTTTTGCATTCAATTACTACCCTTTACATCAGCATTTATTTGACATTTATAATTGCTAGTTTTCTATAATTATTCATTTACTTTGTACATGTTTATGTGAATGATTAAACCAAATCACCACCTAAGAACAAATCCAGCAATAATCAATTTTTTCCTAGCGTTGACAAGAAGTCATTGATCCCACGTGAAGTACCTATATCACATACAATTAAGTGCTCCATTTCCTCCGAAGATGCCAATGTGGGGAAAAAAATTTCAATGTTAAAGTTATGGAATGATGCCTTGTAACTGATGCAAACATTTGCACACTTCTGCGCGTTTTTATTAGGAATTAAATCGAAAACACATCACAGTTTAAATCAAAACTATGTGTTCAGTCAAGTCTTAAAAGTGGAAGCCACTTAGCTACTTCTGACTTTTGTTTTATAACAAAGTGAGATCAAACAGTTGGTAATACAGTACTTAACTAAGCACACATGTGTGACACTATACAGCTCAAGTGTGTGTGACTATCAGACTCTTGGATTATATACTAATACAATTTTTGTTACAACTTTTGTTTCAGAAAGGTTTGGTATGTTAAGTCACAATAGGTTTTAGAGTTAGATTATGACTTGTTTGACGGTATGATTTTAATGGCAATAAAAATACTTTCATTAATTTGGCTTATGAAATTAAATTAAGGATAGATTTTCAGGAAATGTGTAGTATTTTTAAAATTCAAAAAACCTAATTAAAGAACTGTTTTCATTGATGGTGAATTAGAATTGTTTGTTGAGTAGAGTGTAAGCTTCAAGCTGATTACAAATTTTTGTGCTGGGAGACATACAGTAATTCTGACCTGGGTTATTGAGTATTTCCACAGTCTACCTCTAAGATGGACTAACAGTTTATGATGACTCAGGCACCCAAAACAGAGCTGTAGAATATAAAATACTGTATAGTATATGCTATAGTCTTGCACAACACACAAGCATATATATGTAGTGCTGCATTTCTGTACGTAAAAGAATGTTGGTCAAAGGTGCACCAATAATGGGCCCTACTTGCTGTATGAAACGAGTCAGTAACTTTCCTCAACAGCAAAACATTAATTTTTTATATCTGTATGTACATATTTAAAACTAATTCAACTTGTAGACATTACCCCTGATGACATTTTTGTACCTTATAATTTTTGTATAAAGACATTGAAGTCAACATTTTGTCGTTTTTGGAACCTGCCAATTGTAAAACTCTACTAATTAGTGAAAATAAACTAAAATTTTATCATGTTCACAAATTAAAAATAAATAAAAAGCTACATTTGAGGTTTTGTTAAGAACTTGACATCTTAAAGGTGTAAATTATCTTATTTCTGTGGGTAAATTGCATATTTTTTGAAATGATCTTGGGTAGATTTCAAAAACAGTAAAATGTTTACTTTGACGTGTCATTAAGCAATTACTGGTTATAAAATTTTTTTTATTATATAAAAGTGTTATTAATGGGGACATTTACAATTTGAAAAGTATTCAATACGATAAACTTATACATTTTCTGCTATGAGCATCCAACATGTAAAATTTCGTCTGTGCATAAGATGTTTTGTATGTCAGGGGGAGCAGTACTAGGTAGATATTTTTCATGTGATTGCACGGTCATGTTTCACTGCCAAGCCAGCTTCCTCGGGCGGCGAATGATGTGTAATTAGTCATCAAGGAAACTGGCTTGGCCAGCAAAACATTGTGATCACACAACCGCACGAAAAGTGTCCAATTTATTGGGACGTTTAAATGGCGGTGAGGAGAGAGGGCAGTACAGCCTTTTAACAACGAGGTCTTAAGAACTGTTGAGTGTGAAGTGAGGTGAAAAAACAACACATCAGCCATTCCTGAAACTGGATTCTAACCCAAGACCTCTCGGCTCTCGCACCGTAGACCGGCACCTAACCGACTACACTGCAGAGGCCAGCGTTTAAGGCCTTGCTCCCTAGTTTAGCAGTGGTTTCGAAAATATTTTTTGTAATGCAAATTAATATATACGTATATATCAAAAATTCCTTTGGCAGTTTTAACACTTATATATCAACGTTTTTATATGAATTTTTCTGTTGCGATACACCAAACAGATTTTTAGATTTTTGCCCCGGAAATAGTACACATTTTGTTGTGAAAATAAGCTAAAATGAAGCAAAATAATTTTTTCTTGCAAACGATACATTATTTTAAAAAACGGTCTGGTAAAATTGTGTATTGTATGACTGTACACTGTCTCAAATTTTTTCAAAGCATTTGGTTAACAAATATTTGAGTTATTTGCAATTGTTTGAAATAAACGAGAGATCATGGCCTTAAACAGCAATTGACTTTGAACCACTTGTCAGTACAGACGTTATACTCTGTGGGTATCAAATTATCACCCTCATTTGCTTCATTGTTTCAGAGAACACTCAAATATTTATTAACTATTAAACATGATCCTGCTAACAGCTAAACATACTCAAACAAAAATAGTCATAAAGGAACAATCAAATTCCTCAGTATTCATTGTAATGTCACGTGTTAATGGTATTTTTCAATAAAACTTATAAATGCTGTTGTACTTAAAGCAATTTATAAATATAGGTAGTCTTATCACGTGCAGATTTTTTTTATTTTACAGAAATATTTTTAGATTAGTACAATGTTTAATCCGTCTCATTTCTTGGTTAAGTTAATTTCTATAAATTCTACATGTTAATAATTCTGTCATAATTGAGATTTTAAAAAAATCTATAAAACTGTGACAATTTTACAAGGAAAAACAAAATAAATTTTTTTTCTTTATATAAAGATGTTTTCAATTAAAATTTAAAAAATTGAATGTTGTTTGGCATTGGACATTTCAACCAATGAATGTCTACAACTGAGGAAGAATAACTTGATTATTATATTTTAAATTTGTACAAGGCTATGACTGTTTTGTAGACATTACATATGCTACATTTTCCTAGAATAAATATATTTTAAATTTTGTAGTTTTTGTATAACTGCTTTGAAAAAACTGGTATGTACAATTAATAGAAACCAAATGGCTTGACAGTTATTTAAAACTACAAAAATAATTTTTGTAAATATGTATAAATTTGTTGATGAAGCCCATTATATCTTGTTTCAGTGGGAATTATTACATTTCAGTAGGTCAGTTGGTTTTCATTTGTATGACCCTATAGCATACACATTTTTTTACTTTTACATGCCCTTATGAGAAAATTATTACAGAAAGAAAAAAATTTAAAAGGAGAATAATATAGTCGCAAGTTCTACAAAACAACCACTTCTCATTCAAGTATAAAAAAAAATGAATTCACTTGAGAGAACCTGTACTGTCTATAGTTTTACATCTTATAATTTGCTAGTGTAATAGTTCCTAGAAAAAAACACTCTGTTCAGTGGTAATATACTCTACATGGAAGGCTCTGACCTGTGCGCATATGATACAGCAGCCACATGGATCAGTTGCCAGGCCGTGCTGGCAGCTGTCAAGTTCTCCGGGACACAGAACTTCATGACAAGGAGGGCAGTCGATAGCCAACACCACACTGCAACAGATCAGAAGGGTGGGCAATATTCTTGTGTAAGAACCTCCTGCATTTTCCAAAGTGAACAAAAACATCTAATTGTATACGTCTAATTATTAAGCATTCCAGCCTTTCATTTCCACTTTCCTTTCTTTCCTACCATCTTATCTTCTATCTATGAATCTCTCTTGTAAAATAACGAAGCGTTGTGGAGCAGTGGTAAAATACTTGTCTCACGTTCAGGAGGATCCTGGTTTGATACCCGGCTCTGGCCATCCTTACTTAGTTTTGCAAATTAATTTAAAGTGAATGCTGAGATTGTTCCTTAAACAGGCCCTGGTCGACTCCTGCCTTTTTTTTTCCTTGTGTACCGTTACCAAAATGTTTGAGGGCATGTAAAGTAACCAAAATAAAATAATAATAAACCTATGAAATAGGAACATAGGTGTGGAAGCATACTATTTACTTGTGACAGACCAAACACAGTGTCACATTATAAGGCAGGCAGGCCTCTGCAAGCTGGCATGCCTGAACACTGTACCTCACAAAATTTACTAACCAGGCCAGCCCAGAAAGTATTCATAGATCTTAATTCGAAACAGTGCAACAGCAGGATTTACCCTCTCTGACAGCCAGAAACACTATTGATGCAGTCTGTCTGCTCTATTTCGATGCGCAGGTTACTTTGCCATGAAGATGCACCATGACGTCCAGATCCGATGACGTACCTATTTCCGTAGCGGAGAAAGCACTTCAGCCTCGGCAACATTTTCAAGGTGAGACTGTCAACCTAACTTGAGTGAACAACTTAAATTGTAATTATAATAAAGCTTGCCTCCCTCCACAATCAACATAATTGAATTGTGTGGTATAATGTAATATACTAATATATATATTGTAAGACTTAAGGCCCTCACCTACCATGCAGCATGTTCATAAATACTGTTTTTTAAAGAAACTATTCCACACATACCCAATGTGTCAATGTACAAAAAGAAAATACACTCCAAACAAAACAATGACGAAAGAGTCGTTTCAAAGCATCATCTTGATTAGAAAAATCATTTCGGAGCATCTCAAAATGGCCAAAAACAGCTTTTTCAACCTGTCATATCTGAAAAACTACTCATGGGATTCGAGTGAAACTACCCTAGAAGAATGCAATGGACTTTGTTTTAAAACTTTTACCAATAAAAAGATGGGGCACCACTGTGTCAGTCAGACGAGTGATCTACGATACCACTACATGCCATTTCATTGTCTTGCAGTAGAGGCTATACCACATGAGATGAGCCAGTCAACATTGCCCTTGGTGTCGTGCCTTATTCACACAAACACACAGCCAGCAAGCAGGTGCCTTAAATAAATCTGTTCTCAAAACCAACTAATGTGTTTGTGTCAATACTTACATGCATTAACTTAAAAAACCATATCTTATATGAGTGACTTGCTGAATTAGTCTCGAACTAAATAGTAAATTTTGTACTTGCATAACAAATTGTTGACCAGTATCATTCCTTCTTTCCTCTGATATCCCATCTGTGTTTCTACCAATTTACTCACATTTAACTTTGCTACCTATCAACGAAAATTAATGGGTATTCCGACATTACTGATAGGACTTCCTATCACTTCAATATGTTCAATCCTCATCATTGCTCCTCTCAGTCACATATGCGAGACTCCCAATAAGCTCATGTACATCCTAAAACTCAAAATGTTGCAGTTGGCTGTACTACCCATGAGAATAGTAAAGGAAATATTTGCTGCGCTTGAGCAGGTACCTTTGTTGGATTGAGAAGAGCCCAAAAGGACTTTGGAATACCTGAGTGATCATCAGGAGAGGGGGTAGGAAGTATTTTATTGGCAGTATAAACCTTACCACTTCAATTCCCGAAAGTGTGTACTCCAGTAACCAGTCACAGTCAAGATATGCTAATTTGAGCGCAAGAGCGAAGGGCGACCTATGACAGGCCACCTATCATATACCAGATATGCTAATTAGGGGCAGGCTACCTACCCAGAGGGCGTAGCCATGCTAATCGTAAGGCACGTAAGTGTTTCTTGTTTGGAGAGGTACAGTACAGACAAGTTTCCCCTACTTGCAATCGTAAAATGAAAACCACTCTCGTTTGTCAAGGTCTGTTTTACAGCATGTGAAAACATAATGGCCTTTATTATATATAGGCACAAATGCTTTTTCCCCGCCTGTCCTATTTTGGTACTTGGCGCAAGCAGTTTTTTGACTAAACAACTCAATATGCCTTCAGGAATTGAAACCGTAATGATACTGTAATGAGTCAGCGCTCTCGAGGGCGTTGGGCTAGGCGGGCCACGCCGCCTTCCCCTCCCCTACTCATTGCTTACAACCACGTAGTTGAGACAGCGGACTGCTCTCCTCCTTCCCCTCCCCTGCTCATTGCTTACAACCACGTAGTTGAGACAGCGGACTGCTCTCCTCCTTCCCCTCCCTTTGCTCGTATTCTTCCAGTCACGCGACGAGTCGGGGGACCGCGCCCCTCCTCCCCCTACCACCTGCTTTGGGCGAAGTCGGCCACTCGCGTCAAGCTGACGTCACAGGCGTTTAGAATGGGTGGGCACCTGTCAGTCATCCGGGGCAAGAATGCAGCTCGTACGTAACTGAATGTTCCCGTAACACCTAGAATGTTCAGCTTACATAAACCAGCATTGTCGGCGAGCTCTAAGAATATTCTGGGCGTCGTCGCGGGTGACCATAAATACCGGCCCACTGCGAGCAGAGACGTAGTAGTTGCGACCTTCAGCTGGTAAGTGTTCGCGATAGACTTGGCAGCGAGGGACGAGACTTTGCGAGTGGTGTAAGTGACAAGTGTAAGAGTGGATGAACAGGCTAAACTGTGGCTGTGAATTGTGAGACATTCCTAGATAAAAACTTATGTGGTCGCAGGACTGATTTGAGAGAGAGACACTATTAATTATACACTAGAGTAGTGAATTAATCTTTTAGGGAGATTACCTGTGTATAATATCTGTCAGTGTATAATATCTGTCAGTGTATAATATCTGTAAGTGTTTAATTGAAAAGGGTGAATCGCGAGTGTTGTATACTTAAGGGGGATTGATCCGTGTCAGATAGGTTTTACGGTTTCTCTTATAAATCAGGGAATATACACGTTGGTTTACTTTTTTTCACGCTGACAAGACATAGTTTATTGTTTCATTCATTTTTTGGAATCCATATGGCATTGTTTCTGTTAATGTTGCGGCTTCTGTGGTCGCTCCTGTAAATAAAGCATTCTTTTTTTCTTTTCAACTGTTTCCCGTTGCAAAATAATGAATATATTATGGTTCCAGCAAATACAAAAAATCGATTAAGTTTGTATATATGCCTTGTCGTGACAAAAATTTTGACACATCGACTGGAACAGAAATTATCGAGAAGGAACAGATAAATCCAAGGTGGTAGGGATCAATACCCCTTAATGTGGTGTGTATAGTGTTTCAGAAGTGACAGTTAAATTGGGTTTTGAATCGCGGAAGCGTGCGTTGATTAAGAAAATGACCGAAAATAAACATTTCACACAAACAGAAGAACTCTCGGTAATAGAAAAACCTCCTTCTCTGGCACGTCTAACATTGCTGGCACTTAGGAAGTGTAGGAGTTCAGATACTAATCTGAAAACTACTCCCAGACAATAACCCGACAAATAAGAA
>PNEQ01004096.1:7440-64163 GCA_003012365.1 Medauroidea extradentata
TAGGTATACATCCATATTTTCTCTTAATGTTTCGTACGTCGTAGATGGACGACGCCTACTCCAGCACCTAGAAATTCGTTCAGTTCATAGGTATACATCCATATTTTCTCTTAATGTTTCGTACGTCGTAGATGGACGACGCCTACTCCAGCACCTAGAAATTCGTTCAGTTCATAGGTATACATCCATATTTTCTCTTCACTTTTTGTACGTCGTAGATGGATGACGCTAACTCCAGTACCTTGGAATTAGTGTAATTTACAAGTATTTTCTCTTCATATTTTGAACGTCGGAGATCGACGACACTAACCCCATGCATTTCGGAGATCGTCCAGTTCGTAGGTACACCTACTTCGTTACTTTGAATATTTGCAACGTTGTAGGTGGACGAAGTCAAATGCATCATTTCGAAGTTTGTCCAGTTCACATACACCTAAAAACTTTTTGACTATTTACATATGACCTATTTTGTGTTTCTATAGGCTTATCGCAAAGTAATGTGTTTTACAAAATAATTGTAGTTAGTAAATTTAGAATAAGTATTTTAAACAACCGAAATAAACAAAAAATATTTTTTCCAACTTGGTTTGAATGTTGTTCCTAGGAAGTAAATTGAATAGTTCTCGAATAAAATAGTTTTGGCTGATGCTCTGCACACCACTCGGCAGCTTGGTTAGGCGGTCACCTTAAGTGCGCGGTTCACCTCAGTTTTCAACGTCTTTTTTTGTTTTTATATTTGTACCAGATATTATTTTCTTATGTTATACATAAATTGTGATTTAAATCTTTTTCCTAGGAAATTTGTGTATCTCTCATAGTTTTTGCATAATGAGTCGTAAACGTCAAAATTTGCACGGTTTTATGTAGGCCTACGCCACTAAAACCAACTGACAAACCGAACCGAAAAAATTCACAGTGTATGGGTTTACAACTCGTTACGCAAAAAACTAATAAAGATACAAAAACTTCTTAGGAAAAAGCTGTAATCACAATTTATGTCTAAAATAATAACAAAATATCTTGTACAAATATATAAATAAAAAAAAAGACGTTGAAAACTGATGTGAACCGCACCCTTAAGGTGACCGCCTAACCAAGCTGCCGATTGGTGTGCAGAGCATCAGCCAAAACTATTTTATTCGAGAACTATTCAATTTACTTGAGAGACATGACTTCCTAGGAACAACATTCAAAGAACGTTACACAGGTGTATACCAATGTCACGTCCTCTAATATATCTCTTATACGTATTTTCCCGCTGCCGAAAATGGCAAAAAAAGGTTTTTTTTTGTGGTCCTTTTTAGGTATGAACATCATGGCACAGAGCATTATAAAAATTATAAGAGAGAACGTACATTTCAACTTTAACTTTATTGTTAATGTCATAAAATAACATTGTCACCACTGAATGTCACATAGAGGCGAGTTGACAGTGAGGAGACTGCACGCCCTTCCATTGATTTGTGCCTAGGTGCTAGGGGGAGGCGTGACAAGTGTACTGTGTTATCCTTACAGTTTCCGCACTTCTAGTCTTTGGACGAGCAACCAACTTTTGTAACCGTCTACAGCACACTTCAGATGGAGTATAATATGCGGGAAAATATACGTTTTTTTTTCGAACCATTCCTCACGGGCCCATTGTGCTACGAAATGTAAACACTTTGATCAAAAGTGGAATGTCATCGTTAAGACGCCATGTTAATTGAAAACACTTTTTCGAAGCCCTTCAACGTAGCTCAAAACGGCTTTTTCCAAACTGCCGTACTTTACAATTTATTAACCGGATGTATTTGAAACTGAGATAGAAACTTGTAGTGAACTTTGCTACAGATTTTCCAACAATAATATTACTTGGTCATCAATAAAGTTCCCATAGTAAAATTGTAATGGCGGAAATAGTGTACGCTAGTTTAGCTTTTGGCTCGTTTTGACGATACGACGTTTTATGTGTCCTTGAAGTTCGACCTTATAGCTCCGTCACTTCTGAGCATGTAACGCGCTGGTGGGTGGCGCTCTTAAGGGGGATCAGTACCGGCAATCTTAGAATTTTTCAATGTTTACTGTGATTTCCATACAATGAGATTTATTACAATTTCCCAGTCTGACATGGTGCAGATATTACCTAATCAAATTGTCACCCTTCACTACTTTTCTTAGTTTATGACTAGTAACCTCTCGGATGAAGAAAAGTAATTTTTTGTGCGAATGGCCACAGGTATAGTATAAACAATAGTAGTCGAGTAATACAATCTGTATATAATTTAAGAAACTATTCCCTTTTACTTTGTCGAAGCATAAAACATTATACAAATGAGCAAAATGTAGAAGTTCCATTATTCCAACATTACGGTTATCGATCCCGCTTAAGTGGGAGTGTTAGGTAATTTTATTATATTTTAAGTTTTTGAGCCATAACATTTATCCAGATTGTATTGTCAAAATTATCCCTTCGACAAAGCATAGGATGTATTCTTGATAAACTGCTTGACATAAATAATATTGGAATCTTTCATTAATTAGTCATGTAGAATCATTCAAAGGGAATTATAGGTTAACTTTAAGGAATTCTTTTGCAATGATTCTACAATGCACGTTAATGAATTATTATTTATGCCAAGCAGTTACACTTTGTCGAAGAGAAAATTTTGATAATACAATATGAATAATTGTTATGCCTCAAAAATTAAAAATACACTGTAATTGAAGAACTTGGGGATAAGTCACACTGATGTACTTCTCAGAAATGACAAATTAAATTATAGTTACGAAGGAAAACTTCCAAGGCTTGTTTAAACTTCGTAGTTCTTAGACTAAGTTCGTAACATACGTGCACAGATCATCAAGAAAAATATGTTAAAAATACGTTTATTGTTTTTTTTTCTCAGAAGTTTACAAATGTTATCCCCTTTTTTCACCAAGGTCTTCAATTATCGAACACTCTCCTTTAAGGTGGGTAGAGAATGTGAGAGTATGGGAATGTGTGCTTGCAGGGGTCGGGGAGGTGCGAGACGCGAGGATCACGATGGTGAACTCCAGCGCTATAGGCCTTCGTTGGCAGCGGCCTGCTGGTGATGGCGACTGTGCACACCACTACAGGGTGGTGCACGACTCCACCAGTGTGCAGGTGGCGGCCAACACCACCGAGCACGTAGTCACCGGCCTGCTGCCCTGCAAGCACTACTACGTAGAGGTGGTGGCTGTGTCGGCGAGTGCCACCTCCTCCAACCCTGTCCGCCGGAGAGCCATCACCCGTCCCAGCGGTCAGTCAGCAGTCACTGGTCACCACCACCACCAATAATTGAAACAAACACGTTTTGAAAGTTCATATAAAGAAATTACATACAACATTCATAGATAATGATATTTGCCAGCCTTGTGAGCAAACATTTACCCAGAATGATGCATTTGTTTATCTTTAGTGAACAATAGTTGACATACACCATTGCTATGCTATGTCGTCTCAGAAAAACAAGAGTTTTCCTATTTTTACTTGCTTTTTATCTGTTTTTTCTTTGAAATTTAAATTGTTTTAGTTTCGTATTTTATGTTGTTTAAGGAAATTCCCATTGGAACTTTTTTACGTTTTGTTATTTATACATGAATTAACTACTGTCGATTTGCGTTTTTTTTCTCATTATTGTTTTTCTTGTTTCACTCTTGGTTTTCTGAAACGACATTTCACTGCAATGGAGTATGTTCAGAATATTCACTAAATAATTTACACCCATTGTAAGAATTTTTTTATGATATGATCTCTTGCACCACAGTTAAATGTACGAGATTTCGGCGACAGAGATGTTGTTCACAAAAACGTCACTCGAGAAAAATGATCAGAAAGTTGGTAAGAACTATTGTCTATAACTGCTGTTTTTTGTTACTGTCGCAAATTAGTATCGTACAACGTACAATTTTAATTATTGTTTTAGTGTTTAAATATATACCACCCTCATATAAGGCCTTGCGTGTTCTTTCAGGCCTACTGTTTTACGGAAATAATTGTTTTTAAACTCAACAGAGAAAAAATTTAATACCTGTCTCTCAGTGGTATTATAAAAATAGTGTGTTCATTATGTAGTAAAATTTTTTCTAGACAAAAATTGTACGGTTTTGGCTAATAATTTAACTAAGAATATTTCGTAGATAAAATGACTTGCTAAATAGGCATATATGCTCTCGCAAAGTAGTAGAATTGAAGGATAAAATTGGCGATTTTTATTTCAAATTCTGTGTTTTTTAAAAAAGACAATAAATCTCCATGTTGTTTTAATACATATCTTGACGTAACCCGTGACACTGTTCTTCAGTGTAAATTATTTCATTTCAGTAAGTCAGTAGGTTTTCCTTTCCAGCATTAAAAAGGCTTAAGCAATTTGGACTTTGACATGCCATTATACGAAAACTGTAGAAGGTAAAAATGTTCACTTCTGTAAAAATAGTCAGAATATATGTCAGCAAAACAAATCATATCTCGTACAAATATAAAATTTACCTAAACAACTACAATTTTTGGTGACCCGCGCCCTTAAGAAACGTCTGAGTCACTTAAAGTCGTTTTTGCAATGAAGGTTTCTCATATTTTATTCAAAACAACCGGCCATTTTCTCACTGTGACTGTGCAATCAGCCCAATGTTTTATTTCTGGTTATGAATCACTGAACACTAGGTAGAAACATGAACAATTCACCGTATCTCTACTGTAGCTATAATTCAGACACGTGGAAGTTTGTGCCAATAACAAAGAAAGGACGATTTGCACACTTAATTATGTACACCACATAGTATAAGAAAGAGTGAAGAATGAGCATCATTTATTTATTTTATTGAAAAGATATAGTTAATTGTATGAATAGGTGCACATTTTTAAGTGCTTGCTTGTTAAATTTTCAGTAACTAAACTACAAATATTTATTTGTTAGACAGTACGGTATGTAGTATGATAACAGTTAAGTGATCACATTTTATGGCCCAGCTAAATGATTGAAAATTGCTATCTACTATTAACTTAAATACATAAACCGTCATGAGACTAATTAAAGACCGTGTAAATATGTAATTTCAGTCAGGAACATTTAAGTATGCGACCGAATAAAAAATGTTTGTTGGTTAAATGCCAGTTGGAAGTGATTTAAAAAGCGTTCACTTCTCCATGAACTGCTTATATAAACTAATTGCAAGTGTGACTTAAATTGAAATGATATAGCCTACCTTATCTCACTGCAGAAAGTTGACGAAATATTTATTATATTAATTTTATTTTGTACACAACATAGTCAGCCACGGGCATGTTTACAAATATACGTGTTTTACCAGCTAAACATAAAAACATAAAGATTAAAAGCAAATTATGTAAGGAGATGGATTCGGAATGACATGTAATATGAAACTGAAGCAGTCACTTTACATTGAAATCTGCATATATTATATTTAAAATATTTAAACAGCGTTAAAATTCATTCATGTTAAAACTATTTCCACTGAAAACAATACATTCAATACACAAGAAAACAATCTCATTCATTTTTTTTTTTGCTTTAAATATTAGAATGAAGTAACAAATTGTTGCCAAATAAATTATAAAAATGGTGACAGATTAATAAATAAGTGTTTCTTAGTAGCACAAGAATAATTGATAACACACAAGCATAACATATCAGCAAGTTATTCTGTCATTAACGTGAACTTATAATTCTTCCTGAAAGTATGAATAGTCAGCGTTCTTCAAACCCTCGTTAGTACATGGTTGAAAGCAAAGACCATAGTAAAAATCGATTGACTCCTAATTTTATCTCTGTTAAGCATTAAAACATTTCTTACTAATTGTTATTGGTGATATTGTTGCGAAAGTAAATAAAAGTCAGTCAGTCCTATTTTTGACGGATAACAAGTCGTCACTGTCCTCTCCTGGCGTGGATTTATCGGCCCTGTTTAAATTCCGCCCACACGTCTGGTCAATCTCGCGACACGCGAATCGGCCCTGACGGTAACACCCCAGGTCTCTCGCCATTCGTGACTCTACTGCACCTTAATGCGCCGTGACGCCTAAATCGACGCCCGGCGGTAACACTCCAGTCCGTAGTCAGTTGGCTCTCAGATCTCTGCCTCTACTCCGCGTCGCGACGCTTGAGTCGATGACGGCGGCAACACACCGGTCCGTCGTCGTCACACATCTCCCGACGTCCCTATCTGACGTTCAACTCCCTCGCGGTACCCCTGTTTGGTGCCAAAACCCCCCGCCACTTGTCCTGCAGACTTTGGTTCCCTTGGGTCAATCTGGTGGCAGCTTTTCAAAATAGCCCGCCCCTCGAGGACAGTAAATTCTTGCCAGTGCCGCATTTATTTAATTTTCACATTAATATTCCCTCATTACACGTGACAGTAATTACCCCTGAGGCTTCTAAATCCTAATGTTCCTTATATACTACTTATTATTATAATAATTAACATTTGTATCTTAATTTGTACAGGCGGCACTCTGCCCTCTCCACCAACAGCTAAGCGGGGGTACAAGTGGGGTGGGGGTGAGGAGCCAGGCTGCCGTCCATAAGCCGCACCTGCTCTCTCCACAGAGACGAAATATACACAGTTCAGTTTTATTAACATATAAACAGTAACATTGAGTATTGCTTTCTCAGTATAGTTCCATCGGCTTAGTGACATGATGCCGAGGAGAATGAATGGTCGCATGGCCGGTTAATTTTGATATCCAGAAATTATACTAATTAATTGCTATTGCTGCTGATACATTGTAATGTCAATCACTGTGCACGTCACATACTATTGGGGGACGACATAGTGTCGTAATGGCGTATATTTTATCCAAAACAATTGGTTTCATCATGACCTACAGGTTAGTGAAAGAGTGAGTTTCGAAATACCTTGTATAACAACTTTTCATATCGCGATTATGCCCAGAGGTCGGCACGCCACTACAAGGAATCTTCTTGCACCATTTCAGAAATGATAATGATTACGAGTTGGAGTGACAGTCCAAGAAGGAGAACCAATGATGAATGAGGAATTACACGAAATGGGACCCTACAGATGGAGCAGCGACGGAATGTAAGGGCGGGGGAAACAGGAGTGCCCCGAGCAAACACGCCAGCAAATGGTAACATCATCAAGTTTCTCACATGCAAAATATCAGGGACCAAACATATCGCCATGGTCCAATAATTATTTATGACAGTGCAGAATAAAAATAAATAGTATAACCCCGATTTTACGAGTACTTAAGATGCACAAGAATGACTTCGTAAAATAGCAGCCTCGTAAAATAGGGGTAAGGCTTCACACTGCTCAATAATGACCTCGTAAAGTAGCTTCTTCATAAAATAGGGGTAAGACTTCAAAATTCTCATAAATGACCTCGTAAAATCGCTGTCAAATAAAGTCCAATACTCGTAAAATCGGGGCTCTACTGATTTTATGTTATTGTGAAGGAAGGACTAGGTGAAAGTGTAATATGTAGGAGGCGTGTGTCCTTTTTGTAGTCCCGGGCGTGGTGAGAGACCTGCGCGTGCACTGGACATCGTCTCGACGAGTGCTGATCCAGTGGAAGGCGCCGGAGGACACTCGCTACTGTCACGTGAGATACTCGGTGTGCTGGCGCAAGAGCGGAGTAGACAACGAGCGCTGCACCAGACACAAGTTGTCTCCCTACCCTTCCCTTGCCATTGGCAAGCTCAAGCCCTGCACCGAGTACAACGTCCGAGTCGCCGTGCTGGGAGCTGAAAAGGTCCTGGGAGGCGCCACAGCCATCAGGGTCGTAACAGGTGTGTATGTAGGCGTGTGTGCCTCTCAAGCTGGAGTCATAACCATCACTTGGCTACACGTGTGTACGTAGAAACATTGCGTGAGCATGCAAACATCACCTCGTAGAATGTGTACGTTACTAAGTTTACTGACTTTCTGCTCTTTACGTTTGTATTGTTATAGTTTATAGATGAAACCTTACAAGTCGGTCTATGCTTTATGTAAAAGTATTAGCATGCAACTCTGGATGAGACAATGATTACGTTATTGTGAGTTTAGGTGTTCCACTATAAAAACTCTCTTGCATTACTTTAGGAACTTTATATCACGACTTAACTTATGACGTGGTGGGAGACGGATCATTATGTTAACAATTATAATTTTTATAATTTAAGTTATTTAGTCACTCAAGTTAGTTAGTCGACAGTTGCACCTGAATCATGTTACCGAGGCTGATGTGATGTAACGTTTACGACGAACGTATCTGGAAGTCCTGGTGCATCTTGGCGTAGTGACCGTGGTGACAATACGGAACAGACATTTCTCCTCGGTAGCGTCACACACCACTAAATTATGCCGTGTGTGGCAACGTGTATCATCGCCGGAGTGCGGGATTCTGCTATCGCATTGTACCGTGTTTAATATTATCATTCCTTGATCGAGTTTGTAGTTAGTAAACTATTTCAGGCGGGCTCCCTGCCAAGGTCTAGCTATCTTATGTTGGAGCCAGGGAGTACGTCATGGTTCATAACAGTATGTTAAGTGGTGGTTGTGAATCCAGCTTACAAGCTGGAGAAGATTTACTTTAAATATTGTTTTTAAAATACTTCCTATATTGTAGTAAATTTTTTTATGCATTATTCCAAAACTATTAAGGTGCAATAATTTACAGCCTACAGTTTGCTGTAACAAAAACCACTTTTGTGCATATCTAGATTCTTTAGTGTTGTGAATCGAATCCCAAAAGCTACATGTACATACTTTAGGGCCAGTCTATCCTTGTTTCTACTCTTTTCGTAATAATTATTATTTAAGCTCAAATGAGAGCAGATATAAAAAATCTGTTTGGAAGTTTTGTTCAAATTGGTTTTAAGCATGTTCTCTAATTTTTTCAAGAGAGAAAATATTAGAGCTGGTGTTTTTTGGTGAAAAGAATTATGCAACTTTCTGTTTCAGTGCCGCATGTAGCTCTGCTTCATGGTCAGTGATTGTCTGTTTTTAACTCTTAACATCTTGGGGATCTACCTGTAAATCACAGACACGTGGTGTCGCAGTAACACTATTCTCATTGACTCAGTCAAATGAGGAACATCTCTGCACAATAGCCGCAAAGCAGCGGTGAAGATGTGAGCGTTATGCATCCATACAAAATGTCGCATAATTCTTTTGACCAAAAGTCACCAGCTCTGTGTTAGTTAATTATGTAATTAGGGAAGTTTTTATTAGTTGACTTATTAGTCGAAACCATATAACTTTTCTTGAAAAAAAAAACATTTTAAATAGAACTCCCTGGCAGATTTTTTATATATGCTCTCGTTTAAGCTTTAAAAAATGATTATCATAAAAACAGTAGAAAGAGAGGAGCAAGGCCTAAGTGTATTTGTGAATCCGGCTTTACATTCTCAACATGTCGTCACTAGCTTCCATTGTGCAAAAACCTAACCAGAGTAATGTTCACACACGTCCTTAGCTTCGCGAGGGCAGCTTCTCGATCAACACCTCACTATCCTGCTGTTGACCAGGGTGACAGGAGACGAAATTCGCCATTTAGCGAGAAGAAATAAATCGCAAATAGTTAACACAGCGAAAAACAATTGCAGTAAATGAACAAAATCACCATCATTTTCACAACATCTTATTTGAGTGTAAATTATTTCATCTGCGTCAGTCAGTTGGTTTTTGTTATTTACATGTTCCCGTACCTTTCAAATTTTTAACTTGTCACGCCGTTATGGAAAGACAGGCGGAAAATTTAGCGACAAGAAATGTCAACGAAAATATCACAATGTCGTACAAATATAAAACTATGCATTTTTGTCACTTGAACGCCCTGAAGTGGCAACACTGATCTTGTTTGTGTGTCGCAGGCCCGGAGCCGGTGGTGGACCTGAGGGAAGAGCGGACGCCTGGCGGAGGCAGGTTCTTGCACTGGGAGGCGCCCAAGTGCGCACAGTCTTACCTGGTGTGTTGGGGGACGTGGGGAGGAGGTGGCCAGTACTCCTGTGACAACACCACCCACACCAGCTACCCCGTGCACGAGCGTCGACTCAGCCGAGACACCCTAGCCTATAGCGTCGTCGCTGTAGGTGTCGGTGGCGCCACCTCCGACCGTGCCCTTCTGCACATATCCTTCTGAACTGTCCTCTGCCAACGAGCAGAGTAACAACTCTCTGGTCAAAACTGATTTGTACCGGATTTTGCTGTATATAGCCGAAGTGGATTCGACGTGACTGCCAACCTTACATAACTACACTTAACTCTATTTTTCACTCTGTCGTGTTGGTAGACATTTCAGACCTTATGTTTTGTATTTTATTTATTTATTTTAGTGATGGACTCATTGACTATGTTTTCTGGACAAATTTGTTAATACAACAATGTTTAATAGTGAATTTAAATGCAGAAAATTGTCAAAATCGTAAATATGATTTACGTCTTTTGAAGCGGTGCTTTGGCCAGTTATAAGCGGGTATTCGTATATAAACTTTACGCACACTCAAACATAGGCGATGCTATTGAAAAGATAATGAAAGAACGAGAACAGCTGTACTGCCACTATCAGAATTCCAAAGGTACAAATAAAAATTCTAATTTTCAGTAATTTCGAAGAAAGAAAAGCTATTTAGTAATATGTTGTAGGTACACTTACAGAAGTTACTATGCTATAATATTAGTAAGTTAACTGTATTTTAATTTCAGCAGTTATGAGAAATTAGAAACCAGACATCTGACATATTCGATAAGGTTTCGTTTCCCTTACTGGAGTAGTTGGGAACGTCCTCTACCTTCAGTAAACTTATATTGTGCAGCTGCACCTCGCGATGTTCCTAGGTTGGTTGTCACGCAGTGTGATCAGCCTCGCTGTGTGAAATACCTTCTATAGAGGTACAATCTTTTGTGTATAATTTAGGACGTGTTACAGTAACGTGCAAGTATCTTTGTTAAAGGTGTTAACTAATCAATAACAGTTTACTAGTGTGCATTAGTGTCTTCTTTACAGGTGTATACGTTCGAATATCAGTTTGGGCGTGTTTACGACTGTCTTCCTAAAGCCGCGTACACACTTGCGAGCCGAGCGGTTCGCGAACTGCTCGTGAGCAGCATGCTCGCCAGTTTGTATGCTGTCCTGAGCCACATACGAGCGCCCTACGAACCGCTCGCGAGCCGCTCGCGACGATCCGAAGGAAGTCGGTTTTTTCGACGAACGCAAAGGGATTCGCAGCGCTAGTCTGGACGCGCTCGCTGCATGTTCGTGTGTTTAGACAGTGCTCGCGAACCTTCCTTGTCATCAGTAGACTAATATCCGCTCGTTGTAGGCTCCTTGTTGGTTCGGCTGTCCTGTGGATCGCTGGAGGTTCGTTGGAACTAATTTTACCACCGCGAACACGTTGCGAGCGGCTTACGAGCGGTTCACGAACCTCTCGGCTAGCCAGTGTATACGCGCCCTTACAAACAAAAACTTCTGAACGACATTTAGGACAAATCTAACATGTCAAAGTGTCGTCACTACAGATGAAAACATTGTAATATCTGAGGACAGGTAACGAGTGTGTGCAAGTTTCCTGTTTGTAAGAGAAAACTTATATTTATGGCAAGTGACAAGCGGAACCTTTACGGTTGTTTTTTGAACGTTAGGTACCACTTTCATAAAAATAGCTTACGTTATTTCAAGAGTAGGTTCTATCCTCATTCTGGAAATTCTGTTACATTACTTCTTAAATTGCACAGATACCTTTACAGTCTAGTTTTCTTTCATTCCGTGAAAACAAAACTGTAGTTTTTAATTACCGTACACACAAGATAGAGATGAAAGGACACACTGTGTCCATTATTTTGTGGGCAGAGATTTTTTCTCCGACGTTTTTTGGAAGTATCGTCCTTTGTAATCCTTTAACGTTTAAAGCTCTCAGAATTTAACAAATCTCACTGGTAGAAACAAAATTACGTAGAATCGGAATAAACATTAATATATTTTTAAAATCACTACCCGATAACGAGAAAGATTAAAAATTCCGCGTGGAAAAAATGCTAAATTTCTACAGTTTTGTCAGTTTTAATCGGTTCTTTATCCAGGTGGATAACGTTGAACTGTAAGTGACGCTCATTCCCATGAATAAGAGCAATAACGTTTATACATGCATTGGTGTTCGTTTGAATCTTTACGGGAAAAATGTTGTTTTATGGTTTTAATGATTTGGATTATGTCGTTGATTTTGATAACTACGTTGAAGCAGTGGTTCATCATAACTTTAAGGCTTAGTTGTATCGCTGGTTTCTCACTTTTCACGCCATACGTATCCACACAGATCCAGAGGGCTGCGGATTACTGGACTGTGTAAACATGTCAGAATTTGCCACTCGTACTACAATAACGAGACGGATTTTTTAAATATAACTACGCCCAACTTACATTACGTGTTTATTTACTCTTCGGCAGCTATAATTTGCCAACTACTTCAGGAATGTCCCGATATACAGGCTGTTCATTATTAACTGAGCACTCAGCAGAACTTGTAATTAGTTGAAAAGTATGTTTTATTGGACCAATATTTGTTAAATGTTGAGAGGGTTGAAATGTTTACACTGGTTTTTAGTTACATGTAAGTTTTCATATTAAAAATAGTAAAGGTAACTACAAAACGGTCGAAAAAAAACTTTATGTAGTGCTCACTTTATCGTGAATGGCCCATGTCAACATTTATCGTAAATTTAAATATTATTTATGGATGTAATGTTAACGATGACGTTAACTCGATGAACAATTAAACTAATAGTTTGTAAGTTCAAATAATAAAACAAAAACATGAAAATTAAATATTTCTTTTGCGAGCTGATACAAGGAAATATTGCAAATGTTTCAAATTTTTCTCCAGAAGTTCAACAATACTTGTTGTTCTTTGAAATGTGTTGTTATTATACAGAAAATTAAATATTTTACGGCTGCCTTTTTATCAGTTGTATTCACTTCTGTTTGTTTACTTTTGACCTGGGTCTGTAAATAATTAATAAGCAATGTTCACACAAATGGAAATGTAGATTCATTTGAAGACATATTTACTTGTTGTATGGCGCCCCCTTATAAATATATATATATACACACACAATATAAATATATAGGAATATGTCTGTGTGTGTTAAATATATTCATATAACATTAATGCGACGTAGAGCAAGCGCACTTATACAAACTATATAAGTTACAAAGAACTTCCAGACAGCAGATATAATCAATTGACTCGTACGTTGCTACTAGGAAAGCGGTGAAGGTCACACGTAAGTAGTATATATTAGGGGGTTCTGACGCAGTAAACCTATTTCGGGTTAAAAAAAAAATGTTAATAATAATATAATTTTTTCAAACAATTAAAAAATTGTGTTATATTTTTATAATTTCACATTCAACGATCATCTATAAAACTATCATAAAAGTGATAAAAGTATTGTTAAAGCCAAAATAATTATACCCATAGTTACAATTTTACATTAGACCACATATGATAAAGTTACAATTAAAATTATAAAAAAACATTGTTTAAAATACAAAAAATTAAATTTTAGTGAAAGAAATTTGCTGCATATGTGTATCACCATAATCTTTCATTCTATCATAAATACAACTCATTTGTCCACTATTTGCATGTTGTAAAACTTTATCAGTGAACTTTTGAATATATCTGTCGGGTAATATTACCTAAAAATTAATAAAACCTGAAGATACTGTCGATTATACTTTGTTGAGTAGTGAACATCAAAATTTTTAAAGAATATGGAAAATTATTCAAAAATTGATGAACTATTTTGATACATTTACAGTAATTTGTTCTTTTATCTTAAGAATTGAGTTTGTTCTTTTATCTTATTTAGGAAAATCGACTGCATCTTAATCAATAAGATAGGTTGTATTATTTCAAATTTCTTAAATTTTTCTTGATTTTGCAGTTATTTCTTTATGTTCTTTACAATAATCTAATAAATTTAATGTAATATGTTCTGGCATTTTTGTTAAAGAAATAATATCTAGTTTTTTATATAAATTTTTTCATTAGCTTCTTTTCTTAATTGTTCTTATTTTTGTTTCATTAAATTATATCCTTCAATTGATTTATTTTTTATTATTTCTGTTATATATAAATGAAAGTAAAAAGTGTTGTCTTTGAAGTATCTAACAATTAGTTTTAAGGGTTTGAATATAGAATTTTTTAAACAAAAGAACAACTTAATAGTAAAAATAAGCTAAAAGATGGTAAAGGAATGACTCTCACTGTCTAACTCAGCTAAAGAACATATCGAATGAAATAAGAACTGTAAATGATTTAACAAAACACAAAGGTGAATTTTTACCATTAATTTTTGCTGGTTTAGGTGATTTGGGTACATTGGCTACTGGAGCAGCCTCTATTGCTACAGCTGTAATTTATGCCATAAAGAAGGATCAAGAACTTAAAGAACAATACATGCATCATTTGGAGTTAGAAAAACTAGGAAAATGCATTAAAACAATTAAAAAATATAAAGAAGGTTACTCCACTCACTTATGATATTGACAAAAAATTAAAAATAAAATGTCTTCGCTGTTTATTTACGGTTAATGAATTATCTTAATCACCACTTCAAATATTGTGTGGGATAGTTAATTTTGATATTTCTAAAAATTCTGGAACACATTGGGTTTGTTATGGGAAAGAACATAATAATAACAATAATAATAATAGGTTATAATAATATTTTTTAATTCATTTGGTAGCAATCCACCGTGTAAATAAGTTTAGGCGGTATAACTTATAGTTATGATAATGTACAAAATTTCGAGGATGTTATTTTTGGCCATTTATGTGTGACAGTACTTGATCATCTAACGCAAAATTTTAAATTTTCAAAAATGGTTTCCTTAATAATGAATAATGGATATATTTGAAAACGTGTTAACAGAATTTCGGATTGCATAACAATTTCAGAATAAAGGAATAGTGTTTTTGAGGAAATATCATATAAATTAGTCCTACATAAAGCAAAAATAGAATTTGATGCAGAAATAAATGATAAATGACAAAATGTAATGCATTCAGTAAAAATTCTAAAAATAAAATAATTTATTTGAGTTAGTCAGTAAACAATTTTAAAGTTAAAATAAATAATTCGAACCATTTAGTTGATTCAAAACTTTAAAAAATGTGAATATTAAATAAATTATTTATACAATATTATAAAATCAAATATGAAAAACGTTAATTTAATTATTTATGATATAAATTCGAAAATATGAGAATTAAAATATGATACTTAAATTACAGATGTTAATACAAATGTTTCAAACATAAACTGAAAGTGTGACAATATTTTTAAATATTTAGATTCAAACATGATTTTTTGTTAAAGATTTAAAATAAAAATATTGTAGTTTTATTTCAAAACGAATATTCATGGAAGCAATTCAAAGGCTAGTAGAAGAATTTTAGATTAACAAAAAATGCTTTGGTTTAACTGAAAGTTATATTAGTGTTAAAGACCATAGAACTGTGTCAGTTGATGATCCTACTGATGAAATAGATGCTGTTAATAAACCATTTTTAGATGCAGAATTAAATGATCAATTGCACGAAATTTAACAATTGATACAGAAATAAATAATAAATTTCATAATTCAGAAAAATAGTTAAATAATAAATAACACCAAACTATAATAACAATTAATACAGAAATAACTACAAAAATAGAAAATTTGAATGAGTCGCTTTTAAATTACTGTGATACGCTTATCAATGTGAAAGTTACATACCTCATAAATAATTATAGGGAAGAAATAGCTGTTAAACCACTAAATTTGAGTCGTATTGTAACAATTTTAAAGATTAAATAAATGCATTAACAAAATCGTGGTTTAAAGATCAAATTGAAGAATTAGAATCAAAACATAAGAGTGATGTTGCTGTTGATACATCCAATTTTGTTAAAAGCTTACGGTTCATTGATTTTAATACCACATTAATTAGAAATAAATGATCCTTGGGTAAATATTTCCTTCCATACTTTGAAGTAGACAACAATGTGGATTTCGAAGATTAAAGATTAACAAATGTGGCTAATCCAATTTCACCTAATGATGATGTTAATTTATAGAATTATCAATCTAACAAAATACATATTATTCATTTAGTTGGAAAGTACAGTGCAAAAGAAAATTTTTTTTGTAGGCAATAAACAGAATGCGTTTTATGATGGATGAAACAGTAAATTCAGTAACAATATAACCTGAAGATTATATGGAATTCACCCAATTATACCAAAACTTAACAAACATTGAATTGTTTAAGCCATTTGATATAAAGTTGCATGATAAAATGTTTCTTAAAATTCCAAAAAGTTATAATATACCAAATAATACAACGGATATTATTGACATGGTAATGTTTTATAAATATCATTAAACCTTTTTTCTCACAATACTTGTAATTTAACTAATGTGTCATAACTATAGTAATAAAACCATAGTCTTTCTCCCAACATTTTAAACATTTTTCTCTAAATTTTTCAAATGATATATCACCACTAACAAAATCACTATGAATATGTTAAATATTTGTGTAATTTGGTCAAAATATACAAAGAAAATAAGCATTATTTCTTATCTCTTGTTTAGGTACTTTTGAATATCATTGTGCCAAATAAAAATAATCAATATTTGAATGTCTACCATGAGTAGAATAGTCTCTTATCATATCTTGTTTATCTAGCATAATATCATCTAAAATAATAACAGAATAGTTACAACATCCGACGACAACCATTTCTTCGTTTGAAGAGAAGAAATATGCTATTAGTTCATTAATTATTTTAATCGTTGCTTCAGTATCTTCTCTTAAAGCAATACACTTTGCTTGATTTTAATTTCTCGAACATACATATAGAGTGCTGAAATTCAACCATCATGGAGCATACAGCATTGTTTTGTCCCAATTTTAAGCACACGCTATCAAGAATCTAATGTTATTTGGTAATAATTCTATATGGAATTTTTCTAAGTTAATATTATCAGGTATTCTTATTTGTATATACGAATCTGTCTTTTACGGTTTAGAAATCATTTTATTTATAGTATATGGTTTTGTTACATTATATGAGAAAAGTATTCAAGTAAGTAGGAAGTAAATCGGTCTTAAATAAAATACTTCACTATCCTTTAGAAACAGAAGAACACTTGGTGGGCTTAATCCAGTTTTGAACTACATACTTGACACCAAAAGTTACACATGAATATAACAAGCTCTATTTTATGGACAAAAATGGGGTGGAAAGTGTGATAGATATCCCAACTATTCAATATTATGTAGGGAATATTGGAAAAAACTATAACAACAATTTCACCATTAAATAAAACGTTAGTTGGTGTGAAAGAAAAAATAATATATCCACCAAATCAGATAATATAACAGAGTGAAGATAAAACGTATTTTTGGTTTGTTGTTCAATGAATCGGATTCAGTTGGCAAATATTTAGGTTTTAAACAAAATAAATTCTTGGAAAACAATATGTTCATAGAGTCGATACAATTCCTAAAATTATTACTCTATTATTAATTATTTGTGTTTTAACAATATTTTCATCATTTTATGGTGATTTTATCGAAGATGGCTGAATGAGAAATTATAGCAAAAAGTACCTCCATTTTCAATAATGATGAGGAATTATTTTATTTTATTTTTTAATTTTTGAGCATGAAAGAGTTACTGCATAGAAATCGGCAAATCTTCTCTTCTTTTGATTGTAGTGAGACGTTTTTTGTGACCAGTTTAGACCAACACAAATTTACAACCAGCAGAAACCGAGAATCGAATCCAACATCTCCTACCGTAAGCCGGTGTGTAACTGATTATGCTATGGATGTTTGTTCAACTCGCTAGGTAATCACTCAATTCATAGCTCAGATACATGATTACAGTGATAAAGTTTTAGTGACAAAGTAAACTAAAAGCTATTTGTAGTGAATGAAACTCCTGTTATTTTTTCTTCCAAACAATAAGTATCTTCTGCTACTTGTTAGCGTAAACATAAAAATATACAGTGCATAGGGTAAGAATTTAATACAATATATTTTTTATATTTGATGTTCATTAAGTGTGTCTAAGTTTATTTCTTGGTAAGTTACAAGCCGAGTTCATACTCAATGCTATATTTATAAATTCGTCTGTCCTGGCAGAAAATTGTTTTACTATATGAAGTTCTAAATAATGTTTGTAATCGCGCAGCGAAACACAGCTCATTATGTGACTTATTTAAGTATTTTTATTTTTTTACAAACCAGAAAAACTTCACTTGGCAGAACTACTTAGACAGTGTTCAAATCAATATCGCTAAAATTATAGTTGCACAATAAAGACATATCTAATGAGAAGGGTACCCAAAGCTCAGAGAATCACACCACTGATGCAGACTTACAACTGGCCGCTTGTAGACCACTGCTTGCCTCTAAGGATGATATGGAATGATGCCCTGCAATGGACAGGCAATGAATTGAGGGCGGTGAGGGAAACGGGAGATCCCCCTGAAAACCAGCCGAGTAGTGATATCGTTCGGCATGATTCCAAGGTACGAAAATCCAGGGACTAGCCCCGCTGGGACTCAAACCCACATTGTCTTGGGAGAAGGTGGATTCTCTAGCCACTGTGAAAACCACGGCCCCCATAGTTTCACAAAATGTATGCACATTAATCTGCTGTTCAAGGTTGAATCAGTATAATTCACAAGAAGCTAACATGAGTTGGTTGATTAGGATTCTGTGAAGTTTGAATTGTACAAATGTAGAAAGATCAAAGATTAGATACAGCTATCCCAGTCATACAATCTCGCAGGATATACTCTTTCTTCCGTTTCTTCATTCCGGTGCTGCTCCATACTCACCTCCTATCAACTCTCAACATCGTTGAAAACCTTTGTCGTGCCCGAGCGGCAGGTCTTCACAGACAATAATAACATTAAGAAAAATGTATAATTAATACATTTATTACAACTTCTAAAATCAACTAAGCAAAACACTACAAAGTTACTCACTGTGACTTTCGACTAAAGAAAGGAGGGATGTCTTGGTCAAAAAAAATAACAATAAAGGAAAAAAATATCATAATGAGACGTTCTGAGTTGAATCTAAGAGTTATGATGTGTGGTAGAGTTACGATATTCCTCCAGCACAAGGGAAACATCTCAGGCAGCCAGCAACGAAGTGCACCTCACAACTGCTTGAAGACTTGTGTCTGAAGAGGTCCCAAGTGACTAGGTGCGGTATTTAAAATGGTACAACAGAAGGTTCCTATCTCACAAGGATAAATTGTGGGCGCAAGCCATTGGCTAGAGCAGTTATCTGGTGATAAGTTGATCAGAATGACGTTTTTCTAGACCACAGTGGAGGAACGCATTTGCGACTAATTTGCAGTCAACACGAAGGCATTTCCTGTGATAAAAACTTATTCAATAACAGGATGTAGAAATAAATGTTTCACTACCACCTAACACTGAAATTACAGCTGTGTGGTACCCGGGGTTGACACCTGGCTCTGTACATTTGGGCGACCACCATTACTGTTATGACATGGGGCACTCCTACTATAGGTCATTAGGAATAAAGTGAGCACTAAAGGTTTAACCTTTGAAAGAAATCACTAGCCGTTACTGCATATTAGTCAACATTAACAATAGTTACATTATCGTTTGTATGGTTGGTAGCGAATCAGAGCATGTAGTTCCTTGTATTTTCTTATTTGAATACAGTATTAGTGAAATAACGACAAATGCAATCGACCTCTCTGTATACCAAATACTTAAAAATATTAATTATGATCTTATTGACATACCTACTGGCTGTGTAAGTTTACTTGATTAGCGCCACCACAAAGTGATCAAACCGCCCGCTGAATTCAAAATTGTCGTCGACACATTGCCACTAATGCTCGCGCAACAGAGGTAGTTCAAAATTCCACCGACAGGTGGCACCAGAGTTAGATTTTCGCCGACGCCGCCGTTTCGCTCGCTTGAAAGCGAGTTGAGTCATGAGTGTGTTTGTCCGTTATGTAATAAGTATGAGTTTCTGATGAACACGTTCAAAAGTATTAGAAGTAACTGTTTATGAACATCATTGCTAAATTATGTGAAGTAATTAGTAATGTGTAATCTGTTATGTTTTACGATCGCCAGCCTGAGCATATGGAATTAGAAACAACATTTTTTTCAGGTTTCAGACTTTAAGAAGATAGGTTTTTTATTATTTTTGTTAGTTACGTCGTTGTCGTTCATGGCAGTATGCTGAACGGAATTTGAATTCTTGAATTGCGTGTATCGTGTGTGTTCATAGTGGCGATTTTGAATTACAAATTAATATGCAATACATGCATTTACGAGATAAGTAACGGAAACAGTATGTGCCGTAACCAATTAGAGTAGATGCAGAGAAACCAGTGTTATAAAACGTTAACTCGCGGGTGTTTATAACGAAGATTACTATTGAGTATAGCATATATAAGCAGCGCCCATTCATTTAATTGATAAATAGTGTAGATAATATTTATCTGAGCAGTGTAAAATTAGTGTAAACATTGTACAGGTCTATGTAAATACAAGTACTTGGTAATGTTTATGTTTTCATGCGGCGGTCAGAAAGACATAAACTGGCAGAAAATATAAATTAATCAGAGCTTTTTTTGGGTGCTCACTTTATCCCGAATCACCTATAACACAGTTACCGTGCTGAGACGTGATAAAGTGGCAAGCTTTAGAGATATGACAAAACTTTCTACATCTAAAGCATTTCATATTACCAAAATTATGTTCAATGCCGGCGTTCGTGTTTCTGGGAGGTAATCCAAATCCCAGTTTGCTATTATCACTGTTACACAAACCACAGCAACTCGAGTAGTTAATATTGCTTCTTCTGTAACCTCTGTTTTGGAAAGCATTTTCACCACGACCTGCATAACCCTGTGCTAAATCTGTTTGTTTGGGGACTATGTTCAAAACTTTCTTATGCCTAGTCGGGTCGTAAATCCTATTCTTATCCTCTTGGAGAGCTTTTATCACAAAGCAATAGCTATGTGTTGTGCTTTATTTATTGTTTTTGGTATCTTGTATCGTAACTATAAGCCTACGTTACCTTGTAACCCATCAGTAAAGGTTCTTAGTAAGTCTATTTTTTGCTTCTCGATTCAATATTTCTTGCTCATCAGAATCATCTAAATGATGAATGGTCTCTTCACATAATTTATGATACCTACTGTAAACATTTGAACATTCTCATGTACCTTCTGTTTCACGTTATGAAGCAAGTAATAACGAAACTGTAGTGACTAATGCTCTTCAAATCTCTCGATAAATGTCTCTTTAAATATTTCAAATGTAATGTCTCCTTCTTTCAGACGTGGACAAGTGGCCAAGAAGTGTTATGCTAACCCTTCGAACTTCATTTTTGTTTATTTAACGTTGTCTTTATCTGTCCAATTTCCTGAACTTCCTGCACTTTCTATGCTTTATAAAAAACTATAAACTGGCATAGATCCATTCTCGCGATTTTACTTTTAACGAGTGAAACTGCTATTAAATCTTTTAACTGAACATTTCCTTGAACATTACCTTGTACTACTATATTATGGTTTGCAATTTCTACAAATTTATTTATTTGTTCAACTGAGATAAAGGGATCCACATTTTGCGATCGTTTGTTGCATTTTCTGAATAGATGGACTAGGATTGGCTACTGGGCCTACTGTTTCCCTTCCAGTATTGAAATCTGTTCGAAGTGCAGAGGTACAAATGCAGTGTGCTTTTTCTGCTCGTCCTGTCTCCTGCTACTAGAAGGATCTGCTTTATTATTTGAGGATTGTTCACTTTCTGTATGTGTATAAACTCTCTCGATCTCAAAGTCTTGGTATACACTATCTCTGGTAATGAACTGTTTAACAAGAGGTGTACTTCAACTTCCAATACAACACGACCTGCTGAAGATTCATACTTATACACCCTGTATGCTGGTGTAGGGAAATAACTCCTAGATTTGCCTTTCCAGTCCTGATCCTAATTTTAAATTGATCAGTTTATGACAGAATGATTCGTCTTTCATAAAATCAAATTTTGTGTATTTACAAATGAATTTAAGAGAATATTCTTCTAAACCTCTATGTAAACTGAGAACTGTAAATTCTATAGTTCTGCATTCTTCTTTCTGAAATAAATACTTAAACATGATTTATTAATGAATACATAACATACCGCACAACAATGGCGTTGAATCTAAGAAATTTTGTTCAAATTTTAATAGAACCCAAGTAAAGACATGAATATCTTCAAGTTCAACATTACATATTAATCTGTGTATCTACCTATAGACACCATTAGTGTTACATCACACGATGATGCTGGTTCCAAACAGATATATTCTTGGCATGTGTTAAACAGTTATCTAATTTTACACCCCTAAAAAATTGGGTAAATTCGATTTTTTTTTCGAAATAAGTAAAGTTATTGAAGTTATGAACATAGACTAACAGATAAAATTGCAGCATGCTCGGAGTTATTTATGTGTAAGTAGTGACGTGGTTACTTGTTCTCGTTTGAATAGTATAATTTATTTGCAATTCAAAGATGTGCAATTACAAAAAGAATTAATTACGTCAACTGATAAAACTGAATACCTACATTTATATTTCAATGCAAAACTTTCAAAACAAACAATTGTTTGGAACCAGTGCTCTCATGTGACGTCACAACTAATGGTGTCCATTTCCTCTACGACCATGCATATAAGTCACAACAATTTTATATTCACTCCTGAAATACGCATGTTCTGGATAATCCTGAACTAGACCTATCCTGTTATTGTTTCCAATATTGACACGATACGAACTGCTTCAGGACATTCACTGTTTCATTTAATCGGATTGTTCCCATTCAACAATACTGTTTAAGTCTATTACAACTTCGCATCGTACGAACATGCAACTATGAATAGCACAGGTTATGTTAAGTACCGTTCTTAATAAAAACAACAAAAAATTTAAGAACTCGTATCACTTCCAACCTGTAACCTATAACCCTTCAGATTGGGTTTTGTCACAGCCGTTTGAAATGATATCCCATAAGTTACAACCAGTTTGTAGTGCCCAAGTAGCAAGGCTTCACAAACAATTGACGTGCATTGGTGTGGGGGCAGGGGGGATGAGGTGCGCCTTAACGCACACGTGGGTTTTGGCGGGAATTCGCCAACACCAGAAATGCAGGCTACTCATGGTTGATGAGGGTCGCAGATCTACTGCCCGTGTGGCGATGCCCCTCTGGATCCTCTGCAGGTCTCCAATGTGAAGTAGAAGCTGTTGAGGTGCTGATTGGCGGATCTCGCTCCCTAAGTGCCAGGAAGTGACCACGATCGAAAAAACGTGTAACACGTAAATATGTTTACTAATATTTATTACAGTTACTCAACACTGAACAATTGAGAACTGTGTCACGTGCAATGAAGCGGACACCACTCACCATGCCTGTGGGTGGCTAACGCAGAAAAGCGCGCGGAACTTACCGACTATAGAAAAACACGTTAAATTGAGAAAGTTACGTCCCTGGACGGAATGAGCTTGCATGGCTGAGGGGGCACTACTCCTGGACGAGAAACAACTGAATTAAGTTCCGGTAAAAATGTGTTACTATTGAAACTACACTATGATATGCAAAACCTCGGGATAGAATAAGGTCTGAATGATGGCGAGGGGAGTGAAGTCAAGAAGGAGGAGAGGTAGTCACCAAATTGGCCAGCCGACATACTGCTTTAACCTCAAAAGTTCACATCAGACTGAAAATTTTAATGGTAAACGAATGTATTATGCTCTTTAATAGATGTTTTAAGTTGAAAACTCTATTTTTAACCCTCTTTACACATTTCCTAACCAATATTTCCTAAAATTTTTAATTAGTCGGCCATATTAATACCAGCCACGTCAAGCGTTTGTTTGGTTACAATTCCCGGCGACATGCTCCATCTGGATCCTTCTAACATCTTTGTGCAAAACATAGGTGATCGTCCAGGAGCCGCACGCATTGAACATATATTCAATGCCGCACTTGCGTGGCCTCACCCTCTACAAGTCACGAACACGACTGACTTCGTGATGGCACCCAACCTCGCTCAAGGCCGCGCTAAATGACACCTGGTGACCGCTTTTGCAGGTAAGGCAGGAAAGCTAAGTACACAAACACTTTGAAAATTATACAAAACATGCATAAACCCTTTTGATCATTAACGTATAGCTACTGAAAACAGGACATAATTGCAAGTGAAGGTAAATTATTTACTATTGCCTTCCACTCCGGGTAGTTTGTTAAATTGTCTCTCATAGTCTGAGCTGGCATGCATTACAATGAAATAGCATGTGAAAAAATTTACACTAACAAAGAAAATACTAAGTAAAACTTTGAGAAAATACACTTGGCGCACTTTGCACCGGCTTCACGCCTGTTTGCGCTCTGGGCCGTGCTCTGTATTTCAGAGTCGTTTAGTACTTTAAATAATTTTTGGACTGTTGTGGTATTTATTTCTTAGCCAATTAAATCATCAGAAAATTACAAGGACTTCAATGGTGCATTCGGATTTACTTATTCACCCTCGCACTGTGAATTAGATAACAAATGGTTCGTAATTTGCGCACGTCGTGATCAGTGACGTCGTAAAGCCCGATGAAAATACCAATGTCGTCTGCTCTTACGAGGCTGCTCTAAATTTTGGTTGTGGTGTTTGGTTGATTTAGTGCCCTAATCAATATTTCGTATATTTTGCTGGTGATTGGCCTGATGTTCATTAATATAGCCGCTCAGTTGACCTTAACTGTAGCGGGACGTCCTAGGGTGCATTCCGAAATCCGCAGGGTCGCTAACAATGCTGTCTGTGCTGCTGCAGTCGCTGGCGTGCATGTATGCAAACCGTCGCTAAGGAATGTGTGGCGTTAGATACACATCACAATAAATAAATGAAGAAAAATGACTAATCAATCGATTTATTACAAGTTCTTAAAGCAAATAAGCAAATCACTATAAAGTTACTCACTGTGACCTTCAACTGAAGAAAGGAAATATGTCTTGGTCAGAAATAATAATAGAGCAAAAGAACTCACAATCATATGTTCTGATTTAAATCTACAAGTTACGATGCATGGTAGGGTTGCGATCTTTCTCCACCGCAGGGGAGTCGTCTCAGGCAGCCAGCGATGAAGTTCGCCTCACAACTGATTGAAGACTAATGTTTGAAGAGGTCCGAAGTTACTGGGTATTTAAATGGCCCAACAGGAATGTTCCTATCTCACAAGGACAAAATGTGGTCGCACACCATTTTCTAGAGAAGTTATCTGGTGGTAAGTTGATCAGAAGAAGGGTTTGCTAGACCACAATGGGGATGCACATGTGCGACTGATTTGCTGTCAACTCGAAGGCATTTCCTGTGATAAAAGCTTAGTCACAACAGGATGCACGTGGCAGGATGCAGCTGGAAGGAAGTGAGTTGTGATACATGCGTCTGTGGAAAACACATGGTGATATCAGCTATCAGAAGGCACACCAGAGTTGTGGTTAACGAAGAAATAGTGATGAAAATAGCACTTGATATCGACGAACCACCAATGGAAGTGTTGTCAGAAAAGATGGGTTTGGAGTACACTGAGCTTGTAGAAATAAAATCAAGGCAGGACTAGGCTGGGTTACTACAACTCGCTATTAAGTGCTAACCAAAACATCGTCACTTCACAATAGGCGATTTCGAAAGATAAGCAAAAATTTCATTTTATGGTGTTCGTAATGTAACCCGAGTGAAGTTTACCCGTGAACGAATGTTCACCTGAGAACCTTTCGATCAACTCCTCACTTTCACTGCTCGATATCAGGGTAAGACGAAAGTTCCCATCTGTCCCGAATAAAAAAAAAATTGTAAACAGTAGACATAACTAAAACCTCACCAAAGTGAAATCGAATGCAGTGTGTTAAAAATATCGAAGAAACAAGCACTAAACGAATATTATACTTAGTGTAAATAAAATAATTGGCAAAGAATGCACTGCAGACGTTGCTTTTAACGTAATATTTAAGAGGTATAAAGTACGGACGATTTTTTTACTCCCACCATCTTAAACACTGAAAAGATTCACAGATCATGGTGATTGACAAAACTTGGTCACATGATGACTGAAATAACCTACCCTACTCCAGCTTATGAGTTTTCTAAAACATATTTTACTATGCTATTCAAACTCAGTACATAAACGTAAACAGCTTAGAAAACTCACTCGTTCACTATGCTGCCAAAGGTCTGATCTTTGGTCGGCGGCACACTTTCAAGAGGTAGGTTTGTCTTGATTATTTCGTATGTAGAACACGTGTTGGACGTTGCCGTTGGCTGTCCCGTTTTTCAGGGAACACTCGTTTCTCCAGCGCCCTACCATTTCATTGTGCGGCTAAATTACTGTAACCAGCAGATATCTGAGCATGTCTGAACACAGGGGAGTGGGGTAAGCACCGCAAGGCGGGAAGAGGAACTCGCGCAGGTTTGGACGTGCTAACGGCTGTTCACATTCATCAGCAGTAGTATAGTTATGTTCCTTTTGCGACTGGAGCGGGTGTGTGGATTTTGGTCCAGTGCGGATTTGTGGGGCCATGTCGTGACATCACGTCCCCGGCAGCTGTGTTAGATGTCCTTGACCTTTAACATTACCTTGGACTTTATGTCAAGGTCACCGAGTGTCGAATTACCAACATTTTCTAAAATTTCAAAAACATTCTGAAAAATTTAAAAAATTTAAAACTTCAAAAGTTTCAAAAAATTTTGAAAACATTCTAAATTTCCAAAAAAAAAAAAAAAATCCAAAAATTTCAATAAATTTAAAAATTTTTAAAAATCCGAAAAAATTAAAAAATATTACAAATGTATTACCTCCATCTTGTTTACGACCGCCATATTGTTTCCGACATCCATATTGCGGTTTCTTCCGAGCCATCCAAAAAATTTGAATTTTGAATTCCATCTGAACACCGCCCGTATTTAACAAATAATATTTTAATAAAAATATTATTGTTTGAAAACTATTTAGTAAAAACTATTTAATAAAAAACTTTTTATATGAAAATTATTTAATTAAAAAAATTACTGACATGTCATAACCAGGCGAGCTCCATTGACACACTGAACTTTCCCTTCCCCTCCCCACCATTTATACGTATATAATAATTTACTGCGCCTCTTCCCATACTAACACCCCCACACCCTCATCACTCCCTACCCCATCCCCTTCTCACTCTCGACCGCGTCAATTTCCACAAATTTTGCATTGTACCCATAAAAGGCGATATTTAATCACCCTCTGATGCAGTCGAGCCTACAGTCAATCAAGAACCAAGCGCCAGTAGCAACCAACGTTCGACCAACAGTGAAAATTGATTGGAACTGTTGGTAATACGTTGTGTTGGAAAACACACGTAAATACAATGTTGGTCTAATGTAGTATGCCAACAAATATGTTCAAAAACATATTATTATTGCAGTGAATCTGCAACATTCTGAAAATAATTATAATAAATCAGGAAATGTTTGAACACACTGGAAGATAAAAATTTTGTTATTTGAATTTTGTTGGTTGAATGTTGGCAGCAAGTTGGCAAGCACACAGTTGTGGTTTGGTATGTATAATTACATAGGGCCAACGGTTCAAAATAAATATTTTCACAAAGAGTTCGAGATAAAGTTTTTAATGTAGGAAATTACTCATCATTGAAGTTTGTGAAGCGATTGAGTTGCTTTATTAAAATAATCAGTTTTATGTGGTAATTATTTAGTTGGTTTAATGTTGGCTCAATGATGTAAATCCAACCGTTGGTTATGGTTATAGGTTGTACCAGTACGTTGGCCCTACATTGCATACCCCACATTATGTCAACCACAGAAAACATAGAGTACGAAAGTTAGTTGAGCGTTGGTAGCCAGTTGGTAATCTTTGCAATACATTGTGTTGGAAAACACACGTAAATACAACTTTGGCCCAACATAGCTCCAGTAGCAAGCGATGTTGGGCCAAAGTGGAAAATTGGTTGGAGCCATTGGTATTACGTTGTGTTGGAAAACCCACATAAATCCAACATTGTGGCAACGTAGCATGCCGGCAAATATGTTCGTAAATGTATTATTATTGCAATGAATTAGCAACATTTCGAAAATAGTTTTATTAAAGTAGAAAATGTCTGAACATTTTGGAAGACCAAAATATTGTTATTTAAATGTTGTGGATTTAATGTTGGCAACACGTTGGTAAACATATTGTTGGGGTTTAGTGGGCCTATATTGCATAACGAAAATTTTACACAAAGAGTTCAAAATCATGTTTTACATTACAACATATCCAATAATTCATGTTTATAACATAATAATGTTAGGCCTACTTAATTTAAAAAAGTTAATATTATGTAATTTTGGTCTGTTGGTTACACGTTGGAACAATGTTGGAAATCCAAATATTGGATAATAGGTTGTTCCTAGTATGTTGGTCCAACATTGCATTACCCACATTATGACAACCATAATTGATTTATGTTGGTTGGCTGAGCGTTGGTAACAAGTTGGTAATCATACTGTTGGTGTTAGATATGTAATTTTACATTCATCCAACATTGCTCAAACAACACATATGTTTATAATTGTTAGGTGAAAGTAATTTTCAGTAAAGTTGATCCTACGTTGTATAACCCACAATATACCATCCACGGAAAGTCTTTTGTTTGGAAGTTAGCTGACGTCGGCAACAAGTTTGTAAACAGACTTCTCCAGTGACATAAATTGTGTTTCTGTCTAAAAACAACTCCATTAGAATAGAAAATGCAAGGCAATATTAAAGACAGTATTTTTGTACATTTTAATTTCTTGGTTAATTGTTAGGTACCATTTGGTAAACACACAGTTGGCAATAGGTATGCACCTTAACATTGGGTTAACACTGCATAACCTACAGTAGGTCAACCACTGAAAAGATTTGTTATGTAGGTTGGCTGAACACTGGCATTGTTAGAAAACATACATTAGCAAAATATATATCTTTCTTTGCTATTGTTTTACTATTAAATACATATTTGTCTTTAAAATAACAGTATTAAACATGTGGTAGCGTTGAACAGTTAGTAAGGTGATGGATTTCTAATAACGATTGCTCCAACATAATCTCGGGTCATGGTTTGAATCCACGTCGATTCTGACCGAATTTTTTTATTGATTTTAATAATTTGTGTAACCGACAAAAACTCTGAAAATATAAAAATTATGAACATTGTGATTAATTTAACTTTTATACTGTCAATTTTGTGAGTATTTTTGTAGAGAAATGTTGGCCCAACGTTGGTAAATGGTTGGCATTACATGTTACACGCACAATTTCAACAATCCAGCGGACGTTGAGCCAATGTAGGAAATGAGTAAGAATCCAACCAAAAATCACCGTTGTGCCTACATTGTTTCACGTGACATTTCAATGTTGAGCCAACGTTGCGTGCCAACGTTGGCCCAACGTATTAAGCACACGTTGAGCCAGCCAAAATCGTACTAACACACGCCAGAAGCCGCAGGTAACTCCAACATACATATCACATCGGCAGACATCAGATACAAACAACTCACTTAGAACCAGCCAAAGCCAGGTCCACTTGTATCAGAAGCTACAGGAGATTCCAACTCAAGTGACACATCCGTAGTTTTCATCAGGTCCGAAAATCGTCCAAAAACAGCAAAAGAAAACCATCATGATTTACGCAAATAGCCATGGCCGAGGCCTGGCCGAAGAAGTAAACAGTCACAATGTGAACATACAGGCACAGGGGTTCGTCATACCAGGAGCACCAATCTCAGAAGTAGTGAAGGATATAAGAAATGATAATGCAAAAGAAGACTGGTCAAGCGATTTTGCTGTCATCATGGGTGGAGCAAATGATGTGGCGCGTAATGAAGGTGAACAATCCGTAACCTGCCTACAAGATACGCTAGAACATTTGCAGCACAAGAAGGTAATTGTAGTGAACATTCCTAACAAGTTTGATCTCGTCAGTAACTCTTGTGTAAATGGTGCGGTTGTAGAATAAAAAAAAAAATTCAAAAATATATGCATGAGTTTCAGCTATGTGAAATATGTTGATGCTAGTCAGTGCAGTAAAGACATGCATACCAAACACGGTCAACATCTAAACAGAAAGGGTAAAGCTTTTGTGGCATCTCAAATATGTAATATTGTAAAGGACCTTGACAATAAGTTTCTGTGTAGAAAACCAACATTTCTTGACAAATGGCTAAAAAAGAGACAGGGTAACGCAGATAAAAATGTAACATTCTTGACAAATGAAACACAGCCAAGAAAAGACATTTTCTTGGACAAATGGGTGATCAGAAATGGTGAAGGGTCCAGTAGCAAGCAATTTTTAGGTTGACAAATTTTAGTAATCAAACTAGCCCTATCCCTCATATAGTTACTAATAACAGGAAAAGTGTGAGGGGGGCTATAAATACAGTTAAGGATTCTATTCCAAAACATTCTGATTCAGCTCGAAATTGGCTTAAATAAAAAAATTATCTCACAAATTGTTTAGTAACCCATGTTTTCAGCCTTCCCAACAAACTGGGTAAGATATGTCCCTTACTGTTTACCATAAAAATATCCAATGTCTTACCAAAAAAACCGAAGAACTATAAATTTGTGCAAATAATTATCTATATTAAAAAAACAGTAAACATAATCTGCCTTACAGAACATCAATTAAAATCTGAATGCATACAGCGAGTAAATTTACCCAATTTTAACTACTGCAGAACGAATATTTCCAAAGGAGGGGGTGTGTGTATATATGTACAAGATACTATTTCTTTCAGTGCTCTAGATAATATATTTCAATTCTGTAAAGACCAACACATAGAATGTTGTGGTATACAAATTTGCATTTATAATAGAGACATAAGAGTCCCATATTTCTTACAAAACTTGATGCAATACTATCCAGTATTTTTTTCTGTAAACCTTGATTTTATCTTATGCGGTGACTTTAATGTTAACTACCTTGTAGATAGTACATATAATACTCAACTAAATTTTCTCCTAAATTCTTTTGATTTGTCACATGTAGTTAATTTTTCAACGAGAACTACACCTTCGACAGCAACAGCTATTGACAATATATTTATTAACAAATCTAAACATGATCATTTCACAGTAACGCCTGTTGTCAACGGTCGGTCATACCACGATGCACAAATTCTTAACGTTAAATTCAAAGCTTGCTGTAAAACTAACATACAAACAAAAGCTAAAGTTAGACTAATTAATAAGTATACATTAGGACAATTGAAATCTTCCCTAAAAACTGAATATTGGAACACCTTAATACTTGAAAGTGATCCATACAAGCAATACAATTCCTTTATTCAAATTGTCTTGCTTCACTTTCAAGCTAGCTGTCCAGTTAAAATTACAAATGTACCAAAAATATCTGTAAAACGAAATGCGTGGATAACTCACGGAATAATAAAGTCCTGTAAAACTAAAAGATTGCTTTATTTAAAGGCCAGGAATGGTAGCCACCCATAAGCAAGGGCCCACTATAAGATTTATTGTAAAATACTCCAAAAAGTAATTGCAAAGTCCAAGTGCATTTATTTTGAAAGCCTTATATGTAAAGCTTCAAACAAAATTAAGACTATGTGGGATATAGTGAAAGCAAAAACTTCAACAGATGTGAGCTGTGATACTTTCCCTGTTCTACATATAAACAACATAATCATCAACGACAAATCTATGGTGGCAAACGAGTTTAGTAAATACTTCATAATTGTTGCAAATAACTTAGTAAATAGAATCAATAAATTGCATGACCCTATAAATTTTGTCAGAACTGCTTTCCCAAATAAATTCCCCAATATAAAGACAAATATAGTTTCTTCTCAGGAAATAAATTCAATAATAAAATGTATAAAACCTAAGTACTCCTCAGGATATGATGAGATAAATAGTATCCAGACAGACTTAAGCACGCTTCAGTTATTCCTGTACACAAGAAAGGAGACAAAACAAAAATGGAAAATTACAGACCAATCTCTCTGTTAAGTACCTTCTCCAAAATCATTGAAAAAGTAATTTACAAAAAAACTGTTAAATCACCTAGTAGATAATAAAATCTTAACCCAATGCCAACTTGGTTTCCAAAAGAAAATGTCTACAGACAATGCAACTTTTAAGTTAACTACCGAAATTCTGGAAGCATTCAACACCATGAATCAGTCATCAGCATATTCTATGATTTAGCGAAAGCTTTTGACTGTGTTAATCATCAGATTCTATTAGAAAAACTAGCATATTATGGGGTAAGAGGCAACTTAAAAAATTTACTTGAATCTTACCTTACCTCTAGAACGCAAATTGTCAGCATAAAATACCAAACTTCTGGGATTGACATTAGTTCTACACCTGGTAAAATAAGTCACGGGGTACCTCAAGGCTCTATCCTTGGCCTCCTTCTTTTTCTAATATACATAAATGATCTACCCAGCTGTATAGACTCTCAAGCAATCACTGTCCTGTTTGCAGATGATACCAGCATAGTGATTAGAAATAAATTGAAATGTAAACTATTAGAAAATGCATCCCAAGTACTTGCTACTCTAGAAGAATGGTTTAATGCAAATAAACTTGTAGTAAATATTGACAAGATAAATTTCATTGACTTCGTAATACGTAACAAAATGCAAAATGATATACAACTGTGGTGTAAAGACAAAGAAATAAAGCAAACGAATGACACACAATTTCTAGGTGTTCAAATCAATGAAAATCTTAACTGGAAAACTCATGTAGATAAATTAATGTCCTCACTAAACAGGGCATGCTACGTTCTCAGGTGTATGAGTAACAAGATTAACACAGCTCCTTTAAAAACTATGTACTTTGCATATTTCCACGCTGTCATGAAGTATGGAATTATACTGTGGGGAAACAGCACAAATGCAAAAAAAGTATTTTTGCTACAAAAAAAAAGCAATACGAATAGTGTACCAAAAGAAAAGCAGAGACTCATGTAGGCCCCTCTTTAAAACATCAGGAGTACTTACTCTAACATCTCAGTACATCTATTTAGTGCTAGTGTTCCTTTCAGACAACCTTCCAATTTTCCAACTTAATTCATCAGTACACTCATCTTCTACCAGAACGCAAAACAATATTCACCATCCAATCAGTAATCTTTCTGTATATCAGAAAGGCACTTACAACAATGCTATTAAATTATTTGACAAACTCCCTCATGAAATCAAAGAACTATGCACAAACAACAAAAAATTTTTAAAAAGGATATTGAAAAATTATCTGCTAAAAAATGCTTTCTACACTGTGGATGAGTATCTTCACTGTTATGAACCCTTTTCATCCTCATATAACTGGTAACAAAACAAAAAATTGCAATTTTTATATTTTGTGTGTTCGTTTTCTAAAGCCTGTAGATCACAAACTCACTACATGGCTGTGGGTATATGGAACAAGTCAGTTAGGCGCTATATACATAACATATATAGCCTAATCAATTCTAATTGAATTCTAGTGTAAGTAGGGTAATTATATGTGTGAGTTAGTTGGATTAATAGTTTTTCTTCTCCTTGCTTTTCTTCTTAAATTGTGTACTGGCATACCAAGTGATATATACTTATATAGCCATAATACATATAATCTGTTATGTTTTCTGTTCACTATGGTTGTAAGTCAGTTGTAGTACGACTGTTTTGTAAAACTGATTTTTAAGTAATATTATATGTGACCTGTGATCTATATGTATTATCTCAAGATCTGTGTACTGAACTTTAGTTAATCAGTGTTGAAAATTGTTAGTCCTAAGATTGTATATAGTGTACATATTGTATTGTAGATCTGTATCCATTGTTGACTTACCCTATACTCAGGAGCAATTTGCTCACAATCTGAGTCCATTGGGTGACATAAATAAATATAAATAAATAAAAAACAGCGTTGGCCCAACCAAAGGTTGCTACTGGGGAGTCTGCAGTATGATGTAAATGCTACAGACAGTCAAACAGAGACTTGTGTACCTACTTGTGAGGATGCTTCTGGGTCTGTGAATGTTCATACTTTTGCAGGAAAAAGAGCATTGTTTCATGTTGTGGTTTTATATACATGTAACCTCTATGTTAAATAAATTGAGTTTTAAGAGTATGAGAGTGTTATTTCTGGTACTGTAATAGCTTTTATAAATTTCTTTCCTAAACTTTAATAGATAATGTATACATACAGTAGGTCAGGTTGTAAGCTGTTAAAAGTCGAGTTGAGACCTGTAAATTAAAAAGAAAAATGGACTGGTTGTAACTTGTTCAAAGTCGAGTTGGAAAAAAAAGATGGGGCTGTAACCTGTAATGGAAAAGTGGGTGTTTCCTGGAAACATATTTACATGAAACCAATCTTGTCATTGGGTGGGATTATATGGCGATTCTTGTCTCTGATTGGATGGAGTGAAGAAGTGTTCCTTGTTTCTGATTGGATGGCTGGCTTGAGTCGAAGTTCACAACTCACATGACTCGTAGGCAGCTGCATATATAGGCATAGTCAGGTGGAAGGTCGTTAGTTTGTCTGCGTATATCGAAGGAGACACATCGCCTATCCAGGAGTTCAGCACGGGAAATACAGAAATACACGAGGGCAGTGCTATGCAATCCTCGGGTAGTACGATACCATTGACTTCTTGGGTCGAGATGTCTAAAATTGAAGAGATACTATCGACTTCTTGGAGCCAGACAGCTACCATTGGAGAGTTGTCATCAACTTCTTGGGACGAGATGGCAACAATAGGTGAGATGCCATCTACGTCTTGGAGCGAGACAGCCACGACACAATTGGCTACAACGATCCCTACACCTGTACTGGTGGTAACTTCTCTCTGTCCAGAAACAGCTTCTTCAGCTGAGATAATGACTTCTACAGCCCCTGAGATGGAAATCTGTTCGCTGGAGTCAGCTACTGAGTCAACTAAGACATCTATACATTCACATCGAAGCCATCAATGCCGATTCTGTGAAAAATACTTTACCCGACTCTCCAATGCCCAACTACACGAGAATGGGTGTTTGTACAATCCAAGTCGTATATTGAATAAGTGTGATAGGTGTGGTAACCTGCTTGCTCGCACTGACGAACTTGTTAGACATAAGAAGACTTGCAAATTAGCGGAGTTTTGACCTGTGGAAGTGAGATGTAGATTTTGTTCCAGATAATTCACTAACGAATATCCTGCCAGACTACATGTAACACATTGTTTCCTCAACACCTATCGAGTTTTGCTTCAGTTAAAAAAAAATGTGAAAAGACATTCTCTCGCATGGACAACCTACATAAGCACCTAAAGATCTGCAAGGGTCAGTGTAATAATAATAATGTAATAATGTTCTGGTACCAGAATCTTTCTTCACAGATTTACCTGACTATAAAAAACAAAAAATGCTGTAATCGACCCCCACAACTTTAACAATGAAAAATGTTTTAAGTTGGCAATCTTGAACAAATACGTAGAAGGTTCGCGACCGCAGCGAACTGACAAACGATATACAGTGCTAGAGAAGAATTGTGATTTTACTGGCTCGGTTTCAGTAGCCAACACCACTGCAGGGAATCGAACTTTTTGAATGGAACAATGGTGTCTCAGTAAAAGTGTATGTGCTGACTGCCGAACTAAAGGTGATGCCAATACATGTGATTAAAGAAGAAAAGCTAGAACATTTCGATCTGATGCTGCTGAGAGATGAGAAGTGTAATTAACATTATTGTTATATTATGAATTTTTCTAAACTACTACGGTCACAGCTAATTTCGAAAGGGAACAAGGTTCATGTATGTAAAGTATGTTTCAAGCATTTTGGTGATCACCACGGAAATCTGGACTTACTGGGAAACAGTGCTTTGAAATACACAAAACAAAATATAAACCATAATATTTTCAAGAAATCCTATTTTTTTTTCGATGTAGTAGTATGTAGGTACTATACTGTAAAAAACGTTCAATTTTTAGAAAAAAGAGTGTGTTTTTACCCTTAGTGTTCGATGAGTATCATAAAATTAAACTCTGCACAAACATACTACATTAAATATGCAGAAAGGTAGGGTCATGATAGGAAAATATAACTTGCAAGGATACTGGTATTAAGATATATATTGCATAGCTGAGTAGAGGGAAAGCTGCATCTATACACGTGTAATGTTGAAGGTAGGGGAGTGGGTGACATGTTCTGACAGAAACGACGATGAGAGAAGGTCGAGATGAAGATGAGAAGAAAGGGTGAGTGGAAATTGTAGTGGATGGAGAGGGGGAAGCGGATGGGGTAGGGAGTGATGAGGTTGTGGGGTGTTGGTATGAGGAGGGGAGTAAATTATTACATGCCTGTAAAAAGTGGTTAGGGAGTCAGAGTGCTGATGGAGCTCGTCTGGTTAAAGTGTGGTGGTAATTTTTTTATTAAATAATTTTTATATAAAAAGGTTATCAATAAATTGTTTTTATTAAAAAGTTTTCATACAAAAATTTTTGTCTTAAAATTGTGTTTATTAAATATGTAAGGCATTCAGATGGAATGCAAAATCGAAAAATTTTCGGAAGAGTTGGAAGAAACCCCAAGATGGATATCGGAAACAATATGGTGGTCGTAAACAAGATGGAGGTAAAACATTTGTAATATCACTTCACATTTTTCGGATTTTTTATAATTTATCAGAACTTTTGGAAAGTTCTTTTGGAAATTCAAACTGTTTTGAAATTTTTGGAAAATTTCACAAAATTCAAAATTTTTATTTTTAATTTTTTTTTGTTTTAAATATGTTTTTTTTTAATTTTCCTTTTTAAATTTTTTTTTAAATTTTGGAAATTTTTGGTAATTTGACACACTGTAAACTTGATGTAAAGGTCAAGGTAATGTTAAAGGTCAAGGACATCTAATATGGCGGCCCGGGGGCGTGACGTCACAACATGGATCACAAATCCGCACTCGACCAAAATCCACACACCAGCTCTAGTCCCAGGAGGAGCATAACTATACTACTTTCAGCTAGTACTGTTACTCGAGTATGAATGAGCACGAATACCGAAAAATTTTAGGTACGCTCGTATTCAGCCGGTCCGTTCTGTCGTCGCGCTACTACAGAACTCTCCGTGACGAACTCCAACCTTGGAAGTAGGAAAGGACTTGCATGTACAGACGTGTGCTGGTTACAGTACAGTCCTTCAGGGAACGGAGGATGCTTTTGGGCACACAGTTTTGAAGTTCGCTTCTAGGGGTGTGATTTCCACCATCAAGTGCAGCATGCAATCAGCAATTACTTACCAACAAGCCGTGAGTCATCGGCAACATCTCAGGAACCATCCGAATTTTCTAAAATGTAAGAGTTTTTTCCGTAACCTGCTCTGCCCATACAGATGACGTACTTCCCACACAATCTTTCACCCCTTATTTTACCAACTTAGAGGATGAATTTCCAAAAATGCCCACACAACTGGCTTTTGTTTACAAACGGAAGACTGAACACAAATTTCCGAATTCTGACTTCAAATATGATGAACTTACATGCAAATTTTCTGTCCCTATTTGGCCCTCTTAGGGGATGAATTTTCAAAAATACTTTCTTAGTGCTCACCTACATTTTATACGAAACTCTTGTGTCAAATTCCATGCTTCGCGATCCCTTTATTTACGCTGTGTGTTGTCTATCAGTCAGTGTTAAAGTTTTATTAAGTGTATCACTTTAATAATATTAATTGCTAGGTGTCATACGGCATAGAATTTGTTGACTTCAAGAAAAATACATATTAGCACCAACCAAATTTATTTATGAGACAAACTCAAAACACCATTGCTGTTGCGTGTCGACGTACTTTCTGCATTGGTGTGTTTATACGCTACATACATTCTTAAAACTCTATATATACCTCAGCCTTAAGTGAATCAGAATGGTATTTGTGTAGGCATCTCTATAAAAATAATTAATATTACAATATGTATATCATTAAGATTTAAAAACTTTCAAGTGATTTTTTAAATGTATTTTATTTCCTTGTTTATTGGCACTGAAATATATGCCCACATTGAAAGTAGATATATATTCCTTGTAATATAAATAAGTGCGTATCCCATACGAATAAAAATTTTACTTCTTTGCAGGAATACGTCTCTAAGGATTCCAAGAGCAGCTTTTCACTAAGATCAGACATATCCTATACAAAATAGCCATTAATATTTTAAATGTGCTAAATAATATCGTCCGTTTTGACTTACGATCCATGGTGGCACTGTGGATTCGTTAGAGCAAATAATAGTTTTCCACTGCCAAGAGAGGAATATTTCTTCTATTATGGACGTCCACTGCGCACCTTTGCATATAGGGTGACCAGTCAATATAATGTATTCTAGATTTTCTAGATCAAACCAACGATTTATCAACGTAATGTTTTTCCAGTTAATCTGCGGACTGGAGGCTGGCTTGCCAGGATCCAGAACATCAACGCGCAAGATTATTAAGTTATTCAGTTGCAAAAAATGACGTGGCAAGAGAGAGTGAAGACGATTACTTCGTAGATTGAGAACTCTTAATTTCGCTAGTGTTTGAAAACTCAGTGTATGGAAACACTGTACGTTAGTATTTTCGATACTTAGAGTCTCAAGTGAAACGAGAGAGTGTAATTCATCAACAATAGAGTTCCCCAGAGGATTGTTGTCTAAATTTAAATGTGTTAGGAATTTTAGTGACTGAAAACATCTGTCACTTAATATTATTGAGTTGTTGTTTAAAAGCAGAATCTTTAAACCAGTGTTTGCTGGAAAAATGTTGGAGTCGAAACTTTTTAGTCTGTTTGAGAATAAAAAAATATGTTTTAAAGCATGTAGTCCGTGAAAAGCATTAGACTCAATAATTTCTATGTTGTTATTGTCTAGCATTAGTGACTCTAAACGTGCTAAAGTTTTGAAAATATGATTGTTTATAATAGTTAAATGATTATGGTCAAGAGTTAACGTAGTTAACAACGTCAAATTTGTAAATGCACTATGGTGAATTTCTGTTATGCGATTGAAGCTTAGTAAGAGGAACTTTAAGTAAGCCATATTAAAGAAATCAAACTCACTCACAAACCACAGTTCATTATTAGAAATATTTATATCTGTTAAATTTGGTCTTTGTCTGATCATAGTAAATAGCGGTCGGAAGTACCGACTCATATTCATAGTATGAGATGTGCAAATGTTAGTTGTTAATGGTGTATAATGATTTGATCTTTCCCAGCTGATTTCTGATGAAACTTCAGACAAAGCTCCATTACAGTAGTGAATTATATTATTACTTTCAAAAAACAGAATTTCAATGGAGTCAAGGTTAGCAAAAACATTCCCCTCTAATGTTGAGAGATGATTTACGCTTAAATCCAACTCCTTTAGCTTTGAAAGTTCGGAGAATAGTGTTTCAGGAATGATGGATATATTGTTGTGTGATATATTTAACTTAAGTAAACTTTTTGTTTCTGAAAATAAATCGCCATGGAGAGACATTATTTCGTTGACAGAGAGGTCAAGCTCTAAAAGTTTTGATAAATTTTTGAAAACTTTTCTCTCAATATATCTTATACGATTGTCTTTTAAATGCAGCACATTCAAATCTGTTAGGTAACTGAATGTGCCTCTGGCAAGTGTTGGTAGACGATTTCTAAAGATAACCAGTGTATTTAAATCAAGTTGGCATCTAAATGTATTGCTGAATTCTTTACTCAGATCAAACCCATGTAGTTGAAATGTATTCAAACTACACAGGTTATCGAATAACGAGTTGTTCAGATCGGAATAACATTTTGACGTATCATAAAGAGTAAGTAACTTTAAGTTTGATTGACTTTTTAAAATATTGTCATGAATCTTAGTAAAATTCCAGAATTCAAGCGTTAAAATATCCAGTTTATGTAAGGATACAAACACATCAGCACCACAATAACTTATTTTGTTTCCATGAAGTGTGACGATTTTAAGTCCAGGTAAATTTCTGAACCAATGGGGACTAATGAACGTTAGATTATTATGATCTAGCTTGATACATTTAACTTGGAACATCGTATCGAATATTCCTTCTGGTATGTAAAACAAATGGTTAAAAGACATATCAAGAACACTTAATTTGTCAAAATGATGGAACTTGTCCACTTCGAGTGTCAGTATGTTGTTATGAGAAAGTAAAAGGCAAGCAGTTGGCATTATGTTCGGCACAGTTAAAAGAGATAAATAAGAACAATCAACAACATTATCACATGGAATGATTATATGTGAAAATGTTAAACTTATATTAACAATTGTAATTTCTTCGATGTAGTCGCAAGGAAAGTCATGTTCGTCGTTCGTTGATATGAGCAAATCTTCCAGACATTCTGCAGTTTGAGTTTGATGCGCTGTAACATTTATCTGTGTTCTTTGAGTGTGTCTGATTGTGGTTGGTGTTGTTTCTAAAACGTCGGCTATAACCAAGTCTTTGTCTATTAGATTATCCTCATCACAGACAATAGCTATTTGTTTATGTGGATTAAATACTGAAACTATTAACTGGATCATGTAGTAAGTACATGCTTCATTTCCTTTAATGCTCAGTGTTTTCAAATGTGGTAGACCTAGGATTTCATTAAACAAAGTAATGTTTTTCCAAGTTAAATCCATTTTGTCTAAGTTTAGTCCTACGATTGATCTCTCCTTCTTAATGAAAGAGATAGGAACTTCCAAATTTTTATTGCCTAAAAGACTAAGTTTAAAAATTTCCAGTGAATGGTAAATTGTAACATCGCTAAATTTTATGTCAGAAATATTATTAAATGAAAAATCCATGTAATGGAAGATGTTTGGACTGTTCAAGTAATTTGTTTCTGACACGAAACAGGGAAATTCTTCATCTACTAAGCTTCTGCATATATTAATATCAGTGTTTAATACATTAACGTTTTTATCTCTGTGCATGGAGTAAGGAATGTAACTCAGATACAAAGTCTCAATTGAATTGAATGCAAAATTCACACTCACCATCCTAAGCAGATCAAGGAATGTGTACTTTGATACTTTTTTGAGCAAATTGTTGCCAAAGTCAAGTATTTCAATTTCCCTTAGACCGGAGAATATTGTTGGGCTCAAGGATGTTATAAGATTATGTGACACCTTAAGGGCGCGTAGACTCTTCAGGCTCAGAAATGTATCTCTGTGAATGTATTTCAATTGATTATGATCTAACCTCAGGGACAACAGATTAACGAGTTCTCTGAATATGCCAAAGTGGAGATGAGAGAGTTTGTTGTTATTCATGAAAAGAAATTCTAAGTTCCCGAGTCCCTTGAACGTGTCGCAGTGTAAGACTGTGAGCAAGTTATAATCCAGAAACAAGCGGCGCAGTAGGGTCAGGTTACGGAACGTGGCGGGGTGTATATTCTGAACCATGTTTCCAGAGAGGTTGATGAAGACCAGTTGATCGTTGTCGCGGAAAACATCCTTAGGGATAGATGAAAGTCTGTTGTTCTGGAGTTGCAGTATCGCGAGACGTGTCATCCCGACGAGCAGGCTGCTAGAGATGTTCTCGATGTAATTGTCGGAGACGTCGAGGAGACCAAGGTGAGGTAAGACGGGTAGCTGTCGGGGGAGGCTCACCATGTGGTTGCCACCGAGGTACAGGAAGACAGTATCATCGCGCAGGGCCCGAGGCACCTCATCCAATCCTCGGGAGCTGCAGTTGGTTATGACGATCTCCCCGAGCAGGGTCAGCTCGTCGCAGATCTCCCCGGAGCTGAAGGCCGGCAGCAGTAGCACGACGCAACTGACGGTCAGGAGCATGTCCTGCCCCTTGGTAGCTCACTCCACGTCGTCGTCTTCCTCGATAAGTGAGTAGGCCAGACTGCACGTACAGTTTGTAGGGCAACTCGTGGATTCGACCTGGATCACAAGATTCTATGGTGAAATTCTATGGTGAAATCTTAGTAGAAAACATTCTTGGGTAAAAAATGGATGCTCTTAGGTTCATAGAAGAGTTTCATGAAACATGCCGTTTTTCGCGGAAACTAATCGCCTGACACATTTGTACCAAAGTGTGTGTACGGCATGATCAATGATTCGTGCAGTGTGTTTGTATCCTCAAATTGCAGAAAATTAATAAATGCAGATCGGTCAGCACAAACAGTTGTTCCTTGCCAATATTTAAACCCGGAAGCCTTTGCACTGCATTTCGGCGTGTACCCACCTACTCTGTGATGTTGCCATTGATGTGGAGGACAACATTGAACCTTGTGATCTAGACACGTTAATTCCCATATGAGGATACCCAACATTTGTTACCAAACCATTGACCTAATTAATTCTTTTTTATTTATTAATTTTTTTAACTAAAATACATTTTAGCTAAGAATATTTTCTTCTTAATTGCATGCCATAGTCCGTATCCGTGATTTACAAGAAACTGTGTGTAAGGTGGGGAGCATAATACGTCCTGTTGAAATTACTGGTTCTGTGCCTGATTAGGTTGTTTATAAGCATATATCTTTAGAGGGTGGTAAGAAGGGCATAAGTCGAATTATTACCCATTGAGACTAGTGTTTTTCTTACAGCTATTAGCAGGCGTTCAATAGGGCACAATTCTCATTATATTAACACGTTTCTTTAGCCTTCGCACCACCTTCACTAAACAGGAAGAATTACGTAAGTGCCATTATATTTTTACGTGACTTATGCCCTTCTTACCCCCCTCTAAAGATATTTAAGGCTCGGTTTTAGTAGCCATACTGAATTTTATTATTTTTCGTTTTTTTTTTCTAATTTTAAAAGAAAAGTGTTAAATATGCGATTATACTTCAAATTCTATTTACATTTCGGTACAGTACAGCTTTAGTTGTTACATATAATTACGCCACAATGTGTGTGGCAAATTTTTTTATATTCATTATTTGCCCGGCAAATTGCGACCTAACTATACATTACTGGCGCTATTGCCATTCTTGTATTGTAGCTCGAAGTAAATAGAATTTGCGGTATTGTCGCATATTTAACAATATTCTTCTCAGAATTCCAAAAAAGCGAAAAATAATAAAATTCAATGTGACGACTGAAACAGAGCCTTAAAATGTATCATTTTTGCACTCTAGTAAAATACATGACCTTGCTATTAACTCATAAATCCATAACTTCTAACCAGTAATGTTAACGAAATTAGTAATGTATCACTTTTAAATTATAAGTATTTTCCCGTGTTTCTAGAGCAGGAAGGTAATGCACGTGCGAAAATTGTTGACAAATACCGACAGCATTTGTTTAACGTTAAACCAATACAATTTTTTAACTATGTTAATGAATTATTTATAAAGGAAAATTCAGTACTCCGAGTGCGACCCCAAATGAAGGGAAATGCTTAAGGGTTCTGTCTGATATTCTTGTGGCAAGGAAGTTATACAAGTGGGATAAACATTAAATAAATTACGTCTTAATGAATCTATTTGAAGACAACACTTTTAACCAAAATTTTCAACCTGAAATGTCTCAAAGAATAGTGTTACATTGAAAAACCTTGCAAAATTTTGAGAGAAAAACTTGATTTCTTAAAGTTTTCACTAACATTTGTGGATAAATTAAATTCTTATCAAATTCCACTCTGCTGCACTGTTTTTCAACAAATTTCTTTCTTGTCGAATACCTTTTGTTTCAAAGAGTTAATACAATATATCCACTGACGATTTAATTTCTTAAAAGAGATTCCATTTAACTCTGGATTGTCAATATGGTGTCTTACTGATTCAGATAAAGTAATGAAAACAAAATTCATTACCAAAAAAATTCTGTAATTATTCACTTAGGATTCTAACATTCCAAAACTGATTAAGGTCGCAGCCTGCCATGCGCTTCGAATGCTTTGCAGTATGTAGGTAAATAAACTTTTTTTTCTACGAAACAATTCTACGTGTTCCCATTGTGCGAATATACGAAGATAAAACACACTTCGGACAAATACGAGATGTCATTTTTCAGACGGTGGCTGGTAGTTTCACAATGATTTTGATATTATAAAAAAACCTATCGGTGACGAAGAATTTCAGTTTTGGTTTGAAACTAATATATATTTGTTTCTACCCTAATTGTTTCGTATCAATAACTTAGAGATTTTAAAATCTTTACACTTGAAGTATCTTTCATTTTGTTACGAAAATAAGCCAAAATCAACCAGGGCATACTAGTCATTATATTTTTAAAAATCTTTCACAATTGTGCATTGTGCGACTCAAATTTTTCAGAATTTTTTTAAAAAGTAGTTTGAGTTCTTTGCACAAATAAAAAAGTACCTACTATGATCTTAAAGAAGGGAAATTGAAGACTCTAGACTGAAGAATTAAAGCAAACACATCTGGAATAGACAAAACTACGGAATGGGTAGTAATACAAAAGAAAAATTGCTTTGCCTTAAAGGTACTCGGTGATTTATTAATTGCTTTAGTTCTTTATTTACTGGCATTGTGTTTGACTGGTCACACAGCATGTTTGTGGCATATTTGCTGTTGGTTTGGAACCAGTTCAGCGTTTTCGTCTGCAGCTGCTGATAGGTTGAATGAATTCCTGACAAATTGCTGGTTAATGTGGCTTGAGTTCGTGTGTTAGTTTTAACTTTTTTTGTTCTTAGGTGTTCTTTCACTGAAGTTGGGTACCCTTTAAATAACGTCAAATATTGAATTTGTTGCTCTACCAAATGTACATTTTACTGGACTAAACCATTTCCTTAAAAAAAGAGAGAAATAAATTTGCCAGGTGGCCAACTATTTAGTTTATTCAAGTTTTACACTTATTTATCCATATTGAAACTTGGCTGACTTTACCAGACCTGTCTCACTGTGTACCCGAAACCAGCAGGTTACCTTCTTCCTTCAGGTCTTGGCGGATGCCTACAGGCGCCCAGTCGTAATTCTGTTTTTTATGTGTGAGGTCTTTCCATAAGGTACCCCTTCGCGATTTTTTTTATTAGCCGTAGTTTATACATATCAAGCGTGTATTTACTGAGAAAGTATAGTACACGTAGTACAAATAAGACATGTGTATATTTACTTGCAGTGGATAGATGCAAACAGACTAAACATTGTAATTAAGTAGGTCTGGTTAAACTCCACATGGCACCTGTTAGAGTGGCCACTTTGGCAACCTGCTTGAAGTTAGGTGTCCTGAAAACAAAATTCGTCGCTGTAACTGTACTAACGAATCATCTGTAAGGGTTTCAGAGGTTCACGCACACTTTCAGAATGCCCGCTACAGAGAACGTGTTTTTGTAAAATCATATGAACGAGAGAACGAAAATTAAAGATATACTTAATACATTGAACTGATATTACCTACCTACGTCTGTAATGAATCGACATTTCGTCACCAAATGTTTCATTTCCTGACCAAACTACTTTGTAGTTATTTCACAATCTCCTCGAGAAAATCATTTTAAATTTGATGCCACATAATCCAGGATATTGCTAGTAACCAGCTCATTAATTATAATAAGAAAGAACTATATTAATTTTAATACTTTCCTTCTTGAAATCGCACAGCATTTGTTTTAGGAAGTTTTACTATAAAAATTATTTATATAAACTCGCATTACCGTAGAACGGGGTGAGATTATGCCAAGTGGGGCGACACTGTGAGAACCAAATTTTATACACTTATACCTACAGATAATTTAAAATAAAAGCATAAGACCATAGACCTGAAGAATAAATCAAATGTGTTAATTTATACCAAAACGAACGAAAGTATAGGAATGTCTTACTACTTTATACACACAATTATGCTGCCACTTGGCGTAATCTCACCGTTTTACGGTATGCAACTAAAAATGTGTTGGTAAGTTAAATGTCCCGGCACCAAAATTAAAAAATAAATCACTGTACATAGCAAACACATATCCCCTTAAAGGCGCTGCTACCAAGGGCTTCCAATGCGTTGCAGTATGTTCGTAAATATGTATGCATTGTGCCAATGTACAGTACGATAAGAAAGCACACTTTTTACAAGGATGGAATGTCACTATTAAGACACCATGCTCGTTCAAAACACTATTGCTCAGTCCTCCAACACAGTTAAATACTGCTTTTTAAGGCTGCAGTACTTCAAAATGTACTAACCGTATGTATGCGAAACACAGATATGAACATGCAAGTAATTTTGCAACAGATCTTTCACCAAAAAAATTATATGTCCATCGCTTAAGGGGGAGTGTTAGACAATTTTACTGTATTTTTAGTTTTTCAGTCATAACATTTATTCAAATTGTATTATTAAAATTTTCTCTTCGACAAAGCATAGGATATATTATTGGTAAACTGCTTGACATAATTAATGATAATAACAATGAAATAGTTCATTAATTCGTCATGCAGAATCATTGCAAAAGAATATCTTGAAAGTTTACCTATAATTCTCTTGCAATGATTATGCATGACAATTTAATGAAATATTACATTATTATTTATGTCAAGTAGTTTAACTATATCCTGTACTTTGACGAAGAGAAAAATTTTATAGCACAATTGGAATAAATGTTATGGCTAAAAGAAAATACAATAAAATTGTCTAACAGTCCCACTTAAAATCCCATGGTAAAACAGTTCGGCGGGAATCTTGCACACTAGTTCAGATCGTTGTTGCGATGCGGAATTTGATGCGCTTTTGAAGGTCTCCCTTATATCTGTCCTACCTCTATCGCGCTGGTAGGCGGCGGCCTTAAAAATGCTCAATTTTAAGTGAACCACCTCACTCATTTTGGTTTTCGATGGTAAATAGTTGGAGCCACTGATTTTTGGTGAAACGAACTTCGCACCGACTTGTTTCAAGGCCTTACGCGCACATCTGTACTTCCGCTTCTTGGTTACTGTCTTTATAGATATCGATATTCAATATCTCTGGTGGAATACAACACTGTCAAACATGATCATAACTTAAACATAAAATTACGTTAAATAATAATTTTCTGCTACTAAAATTTCTGGTAGCTGGCCATCGTAGCGTAGTCATTTAGACGTCGGTCTACGGTGCGGGAGGTTCTGGGTTCGAATCCAGGATCGGGCATTTATGAGGTGTGGTCCTATTACTTCATCCTCATCGTCTCCCCTTCCCCAGAAACAGTTTTTTTTTTTTTTTTTTTTAATCTATGGTTGCAGTCCAATTGTAGAGAACCAGAGCTTAAAATTAGCTTAGCTACTAGACAATGTAACTACGAACTATTATGTCAGAAATGAAACTTCTTTATAAAATAAATTGGACCACGAAATGTATGTTATAGATATAGACAACTCTACACTAGAAAATCAAATTACAATTTCGCTGAATATATTTAACAATTACTTTCGAAAATTGTTTTAGGCCAATGTAGCATGCCTTACGAGATAGTCTACAAAGTCATACCGCCTACTATTTTGCACATTCTGATATTTGCTGTATTGAAGACAACTCCGAAAAAAATGGTTGTAACTTCGTAAATCAAATTTTAAATAATTGTTTTTATCAGTGAACTTGAAATTAATCTCTGATTGCTCTGCAATGCAAATCTCATTACAATTTTATGAAAACCTAGAAGGACCAATGCCATTAACATACATACGAATAACGTTATAGTTCATTCGGAATTAAGTGATCACTAAAAATTTAACCTTTTGAAAATATCACTAGCCGTTGCTGCATTGAATTCAACATTAACCATAGTTACCTTACAACTTGTATTGTTGGCAGCAAATTTCCGTATATAGTTCCGTGTATTTTTCTAATTTAATTCAAAGATACTGAAATAAAATCAACTGAAATCGACAAATTTTCATTTTATATAATTAAAAAAACTCTTTTTTTTAATCAAAATATAGGTTCCTACCGACAGAAAATTTTACCTTACACGCTCAAAAATTAAGTGACGTGTCCAAATAAGTTAGACATTTCCCGTCGTTCGCCATTACGCGAAGAGAGATATTAATTGCCTGAAAATAGAAATTTAGCAGGGGATTTTCGAGTGCCAACTTTATTCCGAATCACCTATACTGTTACATTACACGCCTGTGATTTGCGGGTAGAACCCCAGAGTTTAAGGGCGTGGTCTACCCAATTTTCATCACCATTTGTGCCAGTTATTTTTTTCATGTTTTTGGATACAAAATGGGACTAAATTTTGCTCTTATAACATTTTTTTTATCTCGCCTAGTTTTTGCGTAATGGCTCGTTAAAGCCAAAATTTGCAAGTTTCCGTCTTAAAGAGCGCGTGGTAGATAAATAAACGCTGTAATCGTTAATATATTTCTACACTTTTTTCGAAGCCAATATGGATAAAATACTCAATGACAATCCTAGATAATGGTATTTGCCAACTTTAAGAGTAAATATTTATCCAGAATTACTAATTCGTTACAAGTGATCTCTGGCGTCGCAGTTAAATGCACGAATTTATGGCGTCAGAGATTGTGCCTCAGAAGTTCGTAATATTGGAAACAATTCTGTTTAAAACGTTGGCTAAAACTATTGTCTAGAATTGCTATTGTTTAAGTTTCGTGAATTGGCTTTGAAAAACGTACAGTTGTAGATTAATACTTTTAGCGTTGAATTATGTACCATTTATAACTATCTCACGATATCACGATAACTATCTCACTTACCAAATCAAAAAATTCACAGTGAATAACGATGTTGTAGGCAACAAAATCAGTTATGTTAAACCACAAAATAAAATATTTTTGTATTTAAAAAAATTATTGAAATTTTTAGAATTATTTTCAAATTTCAGCTTTTTTATTTAAATACAAAAAGGGTTTATTCTTTGTTTTTATGTACGTGTCATTGTAGCGTACGACGTCTTTATACATTGCTTTTTTTTCAGTTTGCTAGGCCAGTTAGATTTAATGTATTCTTTAAAACGAAATCATGCAAATTTTGACTTTAACAAGCCATTACGCGAAAACTATGATAGATAAAAAAAATTTCATAAGAGCCTAATTTAGTCAACTTTGTGTCTGAAATAAGAACAAAAATTCTGGTACAAATAAAAAATAAAATCATGGTGAAAAAAAGTGCTGTTTACCGCACCCTTGAAACATTCAATCGCTGACTATGAAGCAGAGATTCAGGTGTGCACGTACGGCATTGAAACAAATTGGTGCAAAATTCTTTTCACCAAAAATCAGTGGCTGTGTAAATCGTTTCAAACTTACCTACAGCTTGCGAGCGCACGAAGACCCAGGAGGAGAGATTGATCAGTCGAAGGGAACTAACTAGTCCCGCAGTGTTCCTCGATGTCCACACGACGAGCTCCTAGTGAGACATGACTAGCTCTTCACCAGTGACCTTGAGCGACTCCCTAGGGCGCACCCACATGCAGTTATCTCACTCGGCGGGAAACCCGCGACCATACCATCAGTCGTGAGGCAACGCCTTTCACCAGCCCAGCATGTCACCACCGTATTCTTGTCACGTTGTGGCCACTGGTTGAGTCATGCCCAGGTACCCCTGATTGTCGTGATAATAACTTTGCTCCAGCTTGTTTCAGAGCCATTGATTTGTTGTGAAAAATGCTGGCCTCCGTAGCGTAGTCTATTGTCAACTGTGCGAGAGGCTCTGGGTTCAAACCACGGCTCGGGCAAGGATGTTGTGTTCAGTAGCGTTTAGTGGGCATGCTCTACACCCGTTAATGAAAAGAATTTTGCAGAAACATTTTTTAATTCCCTGCGTACACATCTGCAGCTGTTTCATGGTTATTGACATAGTGTGTCTTTGCAAACGTCACGCTTACTTGACTGAGCCATTAAGAATAAGGTACTGTGACACCACACGCCTGTGATTTGCGAATAGAACCCAAAGACACTAAAAGTTAAAAAAATCCAATCGCATAACTGCGAAGAAGTATTGGGCAAAATTAAATTGTTAAAACCATTAAAAATTAATAACTAATTAATTGTTAGTCAAGTTTGTTGTAATTAACATAAATTAATTGTAAATGCGAAAACTCGCAATAAATAATAAATTTATTGTAACTGTGAATACGCGCAACTGATATTTAATTAATTGTTAATCGTGAGTTTCATATTTAGCGGTTAATTAATTGTTAATCGTTTTAATACGTTTGATTAAAAACTAACAAAACGTATTATTATATAAAAGCGTTGTTTGTCAAAATAAAAGTGTACTGTAAGTTATGAATAAAATAAGTAAGTATGCAACAAATAAAATATTGCTTTTTTTTTTTCGTTCAATTAAACTTGGCAGTTCATGACATCTTTAATTATGACAATAATTTCTTAATTTATGAAAAATTTTGTAAATATTTTGTTAATTTAAATAATTTTAGCAATCGCTTAACAATTTAAATTTAAAATCGGCAATCACAGTTTAGTAATCCTTTCTTATAATAGTTAAGATTTCACTTTAACACCACCTTCTTCTGAAACATATTGTCTAACAATTTATGGCTCTTTGACAGATTAGTAATTGAGGCATAAAAAAAGTCGTCCAACTGCAGCTGTGGATGGTAACGGTGTGTTGTATTTAAGGACAATTCTTTTTATTACAGGATATTTATTGACTAGCTGATGTTCCTGGCTTACCTCTGTAAAAAATGCAGCATTAAAAGTTTTGCTTTTGACAATGGACCATTGAAAGAGAGACGATTATTTTTTTCTGTTTTTGACGTATCTGAGTCGAAATCAGAATAAAAAAAAATAAAAAACATTTTTGCTTCTGGAATACTGAAATCAAACATTTTCATAAACATTTTTTCGGTACTTTACCTATATGACGTAATTTAATGTTTACAATAAGAAATAAAGCGTTCTTATTCTCCATTATCTGTAACATTTTTGCTAACGCCAGAATACATGGAAGTACTATCCAGTAATATGTATTAGTATCAATCTGCATGATATCGAGTGCTCTTGAAAATAGTCAAATTCGTTCTCTTTGCTAGAATTTTTTATGTGTAGTGATTTATGTAAGAACAAGATTTCGTCCTTCAAATTAAAAATTTGCTCAAGCGCATTAAACAAACTTTTCCACCTAGTTTCACCAGGGCGGCTTAAGGGTGCATCTACCGCAATTTTCATCACCATTTTTATTATTTTTTATTTGTACCAGATATTTTTTATTATTTTAGATACAAAATGTGACTAAATTTGACTCTCATGAAATTTTTTTATCTCTCACAATTTTCGCGTAATGGCTTGTTAAAGCCATACTTTACACGTTTCCGTTTTAAGGACTACACTAAAACCAACTGATATACCAAACTTAAAAAAAAAATCATAATGGATAAAGACATTGCAGGCTACAATATCATGCTCACAAAAATAAAGAATAAAAATTATTTATATTAAAAAAAATTATAGAATTTTTAAAAGTTTTATTTTCAGTTTCAACACTTTTTAAAAATACAAATAATTTTTATTCTCTATTTTTATGAGCATGACATTGTAGCCTGCGATGACTTTATCCATTGTGATTTTTTTTGAGTTTGGTATATCAGTTGGTTTTGGTGTAGTCCTTAAAACGGAACCTGCAAAATATGGCTTTAACAAGCCATTACGCGAAAACTATGAGAGATAAAAAAATTTCATAAGAGCCAAATTTAGTCACATTTTGTGTCTAAAATAAGAAAAAGAATATCTGGTACAAATAAAAAATTAAAAATGGTGATAAAAATTGCTGAATAACGCGCCCTTAGGTGTTGCAATACATATTGAATTATTTCAGCTGACTTCGGTCACCCTGCAACTTTCCATAGAGCATTACATTTTTTCGTCAGTCCGGCATGCATATCTGATAATGAAATATTTTCTTCATTTAAAATCTTCCTCGCATTTGTAGTTGCACATAGGCATACTGTAAGTGCTGCGCATCGTAGATGCACAGGCAACAAATTAACGTCTTCAGTATTGGTTATTTTTTCCTCTTCAGTCTCGGATTCAGAAGTGCCTTCAGATGGATGACTGTCACCACTGTCAGATATAATTGCAGAAGAATTATCTTCAAGATCAATACTTGTTCAGTTTCACTCCAAATATTTTAAGTCATTACAAAATTGCGGCCATTATCAGTAGAGATGATGGTATATCGCGAAAATGTTTTGTGCCAACATACCCTTGAAAACAATGTAGATTCTTGCAACATGTATGATTCGCTAATATACTTCTGACCCAATGTATCTGTCTGCGGACCAATAACACGCATCAAATATTACAATAGCGGGATTCTTATTGGCTCAGTCAAATACGGTAACAGCTCCACTTACAAGCTAGAGCCAGTAATCTTCTGGTAGGTTGAACATGTATTGAAGTCTAGCAAACAGTCAAGTTTTTCCGCGGTATACCATCATCTCTAATTATCAGTTACTAATGCGACTATTTTATTCACATTGTGGTTAAAATCGGCATTAATTTCTTGAACTATTTAAGATATCCTTTCATAGCTGTGTAGTCCGTTGAATCTTTGGCCGGCTAACGTACCGATACTCTACGTTGATTATTTGTAATCCAGTGTGCTGTCACGCCAACTTGACCAGATATCTAATGCTGTGCGCACACAGTCAACTTCCTTTAATTCATATATTATCGGTGCCATTTGTTGTTCGTAGTAGTTTTCTATACGACGGCCTAGGGTTCGTCGACTTATTAGAGTAAGATCCTTTTCAGATATGTCTAAGTCAAAGAAAATTGTTGCAAGATATGGATATTCTACAGTATGTAATGGAGTCATAGAATGGATAAAGTAATTCACAATGTTTTCATAAAATTGTTCTTGTGTAGAAGTTTTTTTTAAACTATAATAGTACATTTTTTTTTCGTTTGTTTTCTTCTTCTTTGCGTATATTAGATACTCATCGATACAATCTTGACTGTGTTTCCGTTCTAGGTTGCTTGGTAAATTTGATGTCTGTTATTGTATCATTTGACTTTTGCTGTGTGATTTTTTGGGCATCTCATACACAAAGCCGTGATTTTATTTCCTACAGATTCTTCTGATAAGTACTTGAAAAAAGTTCCGTCAAGTAAAATAAGACGCGATTGCAAACATGATGAACATCCGGAGGTAGCGATGTCAGAGAGTGACAAGGGTGATTTCTCCTATTCTAATGACTCAGTAATGTCCGAAACAGTCATCGAAAAGTTGCTGTCATCACTAAAATCTGTCGTCATTTTCTAACAATCACACGTACAAAACTAGCGTATTTTTTTTATTAAAAAACATAACATTAATTGTGAACAATTGAACACAATCAACACACGAATATTACGCACGTCGACAATGACACGGCCATGAGAGAGACACAAATGCAAGTGATTTAACACGCGTACAAATATGTTGTGACTTGTAAACAAATGACGTTATTCGTGGGTGCGTGACTGCAGCACCAAATAATGTACATACTAATGCCGGCTCTTCCGAACATAGTCTAATACAAATATACTTGAGTGTGATTTTGCATTTAGAAATTGTTACATTTTATTTCAAAAGATTATTTTATGGAAATGTTACGTAACAAATGTTACTTTAATACATAAAAATAAAAATAACTGGCATAGTTACTCGATTTAGCTCCAACATGCATTGGTATCGCTTTTACTGTTCTCACTATGCACTCCGCGCCACCTAGCTATACTCCGAATCGAAATCAAGACATAGTAGTGTAATTACACTCTATCCATATAAATATATGTTCACATGTTCACATACAATCATAAATTGCAATTGATTTACTTGCAAGATACAATTAATATATATTAATCCAAATAAATTAATTGCAACATGCAACTAATAGTTCAATCGCAATTAATTTTAACTATAATTAATTAATCACAGTTAGTTTTTAGTCAATCAATTCATTGCTTGAAATTTTAATTGATTTATGCCCAACACTGCTGCGACCCAAAGCTGCAGCTGTGTGCGTCAGGGCATAGACACAAGTTGGTACAAATATATTTCCTACCGGCTGTAAACATACGTACCCATCTGCAACACTGCTTCATGCTCAGTGATTGGCTGTCCTAACTCTCGGACATCTTTGGCTTCTACCCACAAATCACAGACTTTTTGTGTAGCAGCAAACTTGTTCTAACAGGCGCAAAAGACAACGGTGTACGAATACACGCTGCTAATAACCATGATTCAGAGCTGCAGATGGGCACTCAAGATATTAAAAAAAACTGGTTCATAATTCTTGTCGAGAAAATCAGGTTCCCCTAGCCACACTACGTGTAGACATGCAACACGCCATTTACGGAAAATATTTTTCAATATACTTTACGTTCCGTCTACAGCAAGATCATTTAGAGACTGCTACACACAACCTTTACACAAGGACAGGAACTAGGAAAGAAGTCGGCCATGGTTTATTAAAGGAACCACCCCAGCATATCCTTGGAGCGATTTAGGGAAACATGGGAAATCATGGACATAATCGCCGGAGCCGGGGACCGAACCAGGACTCTTTCGAATACGATTCCAACATGTTACCGTTACGCGACTTCGTTTGATATTCATGGTAATGTGAGCACTTTTGAAGATCTGACTTCTTTTTCTTTCCAGTTTTTTGTATACTTCCGAGACTTCTACACTAAACATATCCTGGAAAGCAATAAACAGTATGTTTATTCCACTGCACATCCATATTAACATCTGAGAACACATTAAAATATATTTATTACTGTTATTTTTATAAGGCTTGCTCCAAACGGTTCAATTTACTGTGAAGAGCAAACATTAAAGAAACACTTTCAAGCATTAATAGCTTGACTAATAACTACTCGAATAGTTTCATAACCAGATTTATTGGGCAAAAATACTACTGGGTTGGTGGTAGAAGCCTAGGTGCCGTTGTGACCTTGAACTCGGCCACAAAAGCGCCTTGACGTTTGACGTCCCCATTAACACAAGATATTTAGGTACAAAGTTACATTTCATAATTTTTTTGGAAAACAACTTTCATAAATTATGAAAATAAGAAATCAACCTTTTTTTTCACAAATACAAAAAAAATAACATATTTTCTCCAGACCTCCTCTCTTATTTGTTGTCTATTTCTGACGATCATGGGTTTCATTCGGCTACTATTCATAGAGCAACTGATTTTTGGTGAAAAATACATGCAGCCCAAACGTCATTGTTACTGGAACTGTGTATTTGTGTAGAGACGTATTTTGTCAGTCAGGAAAAAGTTGCTACGACAGTGGTGTATCCAGGGCGAGGGGGGGGGGGGGGCAAGGGGGCTCCCCCCCCCCAAATATCTTCTGGGATCTAGGTTTGAAACGACTTCAAACAAGAAGTTTCATTCTTTAAACGAACGCGCTCCAAACATGCGAAAATATTATAATACTTGTATAACAACACCGATACATAGTTGTTTTATTTTCTCGTTTTGTTCAATTTTCTTGAAGAAATAATTGCTTGAACTTAGTCGTGGTAGTAGTTAATTATTTTTCAGCTCTTCTTTTTTTTTTTTTTTTTACATCCCATGCCTCTCCACTCTGAAGCGTACTGATGTATCGTTGTTAACTAGAGCAACTGAATATTCAAATTGGTAAATTAAGTCAACAAAACTCAATCGAATATATTGAAGGAATGAAATTCAAGGAAGCAGAAGACATCGTTAAACATAAAAATCTGCACTGACCTCTACAAAAAAAAATTATTCGACCATCTTACTTATGGTTGGTTTTTAACACTGACATAACATGCGCCGAGGGCGTCAGTCCTTTATAACGGTAAAAAATTTATCCCCTCCCCACTTCCCTGTCCATTGGTCTCTGCATTCCACAGCGACGGCCTAGAACCCTTGCCATTGACAAAGTCTTCACACTTATTACTACCAGTGATGGGTGTAGACGAGATCGGTTTTCTTTCGCAGCATCCATCACTGGTAGTAATAAGTTGCTACATCAAGGTTTAAAAAATTCTAAAATCAAAATTGTTTTCCAATTTGGAAATACATCTCTACATAAAAACAAACACAAACGGTAGTATGGAATTGGGTAAGAAAAATGTTTTTGAACCCAAAGCCATACTATCGTTTGTGTTTGTTTTCATACGAAGATACATTTTCAAATTGTCTGACAACAATATACGGTTTATTTCGATTATTAAATTTTTATTACGTTTGCCGGAACAAATCACGAAAAATAAAATAATATTTTTAGATAACGTTAGATGCGTTATGGTAAAATTAGTGTTCTTCATTTTTATCATCACTCTTTTGCTTGAATACTTGTTAACTATTACCTTTTACAATTTTCTTTTTTAAATGCATTAGCGACTGTTTACTCTTACAGATGTTTTACCATAAAATTTAGATTTCAGTTTTAGGCAACGAAGTTGTCACATTATTAGGAGAGTGTCAGCTTAAAGACTTTATTTATTTTAAGTGCAAAGTGTATCTATTGCTTTTAACCTCACTAGTGTTTTGTGCTTTAATATAAAATCTAAAAGGTATATTTAAGTAACAAAGTTATCTAATAATAAGTGCTCGAAGACTTTCTTTACCTAAGGCGCGAGCTGTACCCATTTTTGTCACATTGGTGTTAAATAATCAAAGTTATTAGTTATGTTTAAATAATGAGGTTGTCTATAACTTAATTAATAGACAAAGCTATGAAGTCTTTAGTTTTCTGAAGTACGAGTTGTATCAATTGTTTTTTTTTTTTTTTT